>JAOSBN010034376.1:0-16004 GCA_027563595.1 Erythroxylum suave
GCATGTTCTAGAACCATGCCTCCCTGATATGGGATTCGTAACAGCATGAATCTTACAACTTTGTGCCCTGAAGCTGAGAGCTCGGAGGGGGTCCGGGATTTTGGCTTCAGCTTCTTCCTGGTATCGGCCTCCTCGTTTTCGTGCACCTCGTTGACGTCTTCGATCTTCCGCTTAACGATTGGTCTTGAAGCCAAATGTACTTTCTTTGTGTTAGCCTTGTGGTTGGCGCTTCTCAGATGGCCGTCCCAGAGCGTCTCAGATTTGATATTAAGTTGGCAGGCTGTACACATGAGCACGCCGGACTTTGAATAAGAAGCGAATTCATGGTTGAGTCGGCGAGCCTGTCGCTCCTGGGCCATGAGAGCCCGTATGTCAGCCATGTTGTTGTAGGTGTGCCACTGGCAACCCTGTCAACAGCGCTGTGTCGACAACTCTATGCTTCGGATCAACATGCGCCGGGACGTTTCAAAATGTTTACACCTTTCCGCCACACCCTGCTCACGTCGATCACCGCCACGTGTGGCGCTGCCGTCTCTGCCATCCAGTGCAGTGCTGGCATGATTCACTGTATCTCCGCTTTCCCGCCAAGCTTGGCGCCTTTGGTCTTGCGGCAGCTTTTCATCTGCTCAGGTCCGTCACTCACCCGAGCCTCTTTGTAATCCGCACTTGAACGCTACCTGCGAAAGCACCCTGCTTCTCGACGTGCGCCCTCTGCGCTTGGAGAGAAGACACTACGCGTGGCGATAACTTGTGGCAATCCTGATCGAGCGGAGAATTGCGTGGAAGCATCGCGCTTGCCATCATTGGCTTCTTCTCGAATCCTACTCGTTGTAGTTCGCGCAATCATCCGTGACTTCGACACGTTCACAATTTTGCCTTGTATCGCGTAGACGCACCGTATAGTGTCATAATAAACATGGCAGGTAAGCTCCCTCGCGACGCTACGATGATGTCGTCTTCAATGGCTGTTGGATCACGCACTGACTATATTCAGATGAACCGCGTCGTTCTGGTCGTGCGACCAAAGGACAACACAACAAAGATCGAGATGCCGCCGATGGCGCAACCCCTGTCAAGAAAGGCAAGGGCAGGGGAAAGGCCGCAAAAGCTTCGAAGGCTGTCGAAGAAGAGGAGGAAGAGGCAGAAGAACTTATCAGATGCATATGCGGCCAGTACGAGGAGGAAGAAGACAATCCAAGATCCATGATCTGTTGCGATAATTGTACAGCATGGCAGCACAACATGTGCATGGGTCTGCCAGAGGACTATGCGCCAGAAGCATACTTTTGCGAACAATGTCGACCTGAGGATCACAAGGACCTACTGGCTGCTATAGCGCGTGGTGAACAACCTTGGATTGAAGCTCTTAGGCGACGAGAAGCCGCTGAAGCCGAGAGGAATACAAAGAAGAAAGGCAAGAGAGGCAGAAAATCAGCCACTGCTGCGACGCCAGTCCAAGAGGTGGAAGAACCAGCGAAGCCTAGCGGCCAGAAGCGCAAAGCCGAAGAGACACCGACTTCAGAAGTCAAGGTAAGTCATATCCATAGCATGACTGGATCTCAATTGACCTCTGTACAGAACAAGAAAGTCCGTGGGACGCCTGTCGCTGAGAATGGAACAAGAGCAGCCTCTCAGGGCAGGAAAGCCAGTACACCAGTGCCACAACCTCCTCAGCCCGAAACCGAACCCGACCCTGAACCGGAAGAAGAGCAGGATGGAGTTGCCACTGATGTGAAAGAGCTTGCGAATGCTACGCGAAAAGGCGCGGCGAACAGTCTGATCAAAGTCTTTACTGATCAGGTGAAGGAAGCAGCCAAATCAGGATCCTATAGCGTTCCTGCAGGTTCAACTCCGCAAGAAATTGGCGTACGACTCGGTCTGCAAGTTGAGCATGCGATATACGAGATCATTCAGCAGGGCGCAGGCGAACCTAGCGAAGCATACAAGGCTCAGCTCCGAGCTATATCATTCAACATTAAGAAAAACCCAGCTCTTGGAGAGCGCGTAGTCACCAGGAGCATTTCGCCGCAAGAACTTGCGGCCATGGATGCAAAGGACATGGCCAGTGAAGAGCAACAGAGAAAAGACGCAGCGCTCAAGGAAGAATTGGATAAGCAACATACTATCATCCACGAGCAAGGCCCTCGGATCAGAAGAACACACAAAGGCGAGGAATATGTCGACGAGGCCCATCAAGTTGCCGCCGAGTCAACCACATCAAAGGCACCTATCAGGAAGCAAAGCACAATCGATCAGAGTGGAGATGCGAAGAGCCCTACTGTTGAAGAAAAGCCAACCAAAGGAAGAAAGCCACTGTCTGTTAATACACAATCAAAGTCACGGCCAACGGATCCGAGACGCAAATCGTCTTCAAACTTCGATATCGACAAGGTATGGTCCGGTGTGCAAGGCTCACCTGATGGAGAGACTCCAAGAATCAGTGAGGCGCCTCATCGTGGCTCGCCCCCACCAATGGCTGGAGGTGGTGATCCCGAAATCGACAATTTGCTCAAGGACGAAGAGAATGAGTCAGAGCCTTACTCGCCGAAAGAATTTGACGAGGAAGGAGTCGTATGGCGTGGTAGTGTGAATGGCGGCAACTTGGGCAAATTCCGTACCACTGCTAAATTCGCGGCAGGAGCCAAACCTGACGCAGATACCCTACGTCTTACTTGGGAGAAGGTCATCCCAGCAGAGATTGTGAGTCATGGGCGAATTCAGCCGCAGAAGGCCGACGACTACTTATGTGGTCTGGAATACAGCAGCAGCTCGGATCTCATTGTCGTTACTATGGCTGAGCCTCGAGATCGAGAGGACCTGGAAGGCTTTGAGAAGCTTTTCAAGTACTTCAAGCAGAAGAACAGATACGGAGTGGGGTCACAGCACGAGAATCCTGCCATCAAGGACATCTATCTGCTACCGATGGATGCTGGCCAGGCACTTCCAACTTTCATGAAGGCCATCGAGACGGACTTTCCCGACCCTGTACCAGAAAGAATGGTCCTCGTTCCAATCGTGATTAGGAATACTGAACTACCTCATAACATGAATGCTGCAGGCCAACCCAATGTCATGAGTCCCTCGGTAGGGCCTCCCCCGGTCGCTCAAACACCGATCACTCCACAAGAAGGTCACCGCGACTTACCTCAATCTCGCAATGGAGGATATTCGTACGGCCAGCCGCCGAATGGAACACCACAGCCAGGCATGCAGGCCAGCCCACAACCAGCCCAAGGGCATTGGGGCGCTCCAACTCCTCCGACCACCATGCCACCGAATCCAAGCCCTGCCACCTCGGCGGCATATCGAATCCTTGGTCCTCAACTTGCGCAAGCGCCTGCCGTTCAGCAGTTGCTAAGGCAGGCTCCAAACGTCGGGGACACTGAAATGAGAATTGTCCACGACTGCATCAAAGAGAATGCTCAGGCCGCAAACGACATGAGGGTCCTGACGGAGATGCTAACGATCAAATCGATTCAAAATAAAGAGGGCCAGGGACCGGCACAGAATCAGCCCCAGGGCCAGCAAGAACAGGCCCCGAGTGGGCCAATGTCGGAAGGTAGACCACAGCAGGTACCACCTTCGTCTTAGAAGGGCTTGCCAGTCTCGGCGCTGATTTCTTACGAGCTTCGGTGAAACGTACACCAACTGCTCGAGTTCACGAGTTTCTCTCGCGCAAATAGGGGTTACTGTATACCTTTTCAGCGAGCGGTGGATACTTTGTTTGGATAACAGGCGCATAGTGAGGCACAACACTTGCTCCATGCGTCATGATGGCTTTATCATAGAAGGATGAGATTTGTGTCGTGGAGCATCAGCAACGCACATTCACGTATGGGTTTCTGTTGAACCTGGTCGTGGTTCAACAGGATGAGACGATCGTAGCAATCCGGGACACAAGACGCATTCGGAGCACGCATCTGCTGATCACCATTCTATGTGTATGAAAAAAATGTTATCAATAACTCTAAAATGATTCTCAGTCTTTGTGATACGACGGCAGAGGTTAGATTGAGCTTTTCCAGCCACTGATACTCTTGACAGCTCGCCCGTATATCTGTCTGACAGCCTGGACTGCCACGTTGTAGTCCAGAGTGGTAAGCAACGATGTCTGATACTTCCCGAGAAATTGACCAAGGCTAGAACGGGCAGCCACGTGTGGAAGTCCATCTCACGCGTGTGGTGATTTGACTCTTGACAATCTATGCTGAGACTGTAGTGCTGTAGCACTGTTACGTGCTAGTGCCTATGCTATGGGACGGAACCTTGCAGCCCACAGCTAGAAACTCTTTAAGAGATGGTCATTCACGAGCAGCATGGCCAATTTATGAGCAGGGCACCGTCTCGGACTTGAGAGCCGGCCAGAAATCAATGCAGTCTGTCTCAGTCACTCGAGTAGTCCACTGAGCTTGTGAGCGACAACGCGATCGACGTCGATCAAATCCTGGATGGCGCAAAGGCATAGTCAACGACCGAAACGTGGGCTCTCGAAATCTCACGGCGTGACGCAACACGCATGATTCAAGCGTCGAATGCAGATCGTTGTGTGGTCGTTCGTACGCGAAGAGCGAAAGCGCCCAGAGACCACAATGGTCCAGCTGATCGAGGTTTGGCTTGACTGCTGCGGCGTACAGGGATGGCCATGAAACAACAACCGCAGGCTTGGTGTCGACGACGCCAATTGCCATGGAGCGCCCAGACTCACTTGCCTGGTCCGGCTACCTTCTACCCCGGATCTGCACTCGACGATGGAGATCCCTGCCGAATGTGCCTGGCGAAGAAACTTTGGCATTATGATCGGCGGACGACGAGGTGTTGGTTGGGTGGCATTGGCACGCACAGCAGAGACCGTGAGAGATTGACTTGGTTGCTGGTTGTTGCGCTACTGCTTGTCCGACTTTGCGGAGCTGGTGGGTTGGACTTGTGCTACGAGTGTGGCGATGGGCTTGTGGGTGGATGGAGTCATCGCTGATGGTGTGCGCCGTGGTAGACGACTGCGTATAAAAGCAAGTGGGAAGAAGGGGAGTTGAGGGACGTGCTTTTCCCAGTGAAACTTTTGTTCTTGACCGGCGAGGCTGACATTCGATCTTTACTGGCAGGAATTCTTACGTCTCGTGCGTGTGAGAAAACATGATGTACCTTACCAGGCTTGTCCCTCTGTTATTGGGTGTTTCTCTGACGATTGCGGCGCCAACGCCTCTGGAAGAGAGACAGTCTTGCGTGACTGGCATCACTCCTGCTCGAAAACCAGTTGTGAAGGCAGCCTTCACTTCCAGTGGTGTGGTGCCTACCTTGATTCCATCGATCGATCCTCAAGTCGACGTCTCGGTTGCATATGGAAGCAAGCAGGTGAATCTTGGTAATCAATTCCTCACAACTGGTAAGCCTTTCTGATGTTTGAGTCGGCTCTTCATTTCGTTGACTGACCGGCTATTACTACAGAGACCTTAGCGGCACCGAGGCTGTCTTTCACTGCAGAACCGAATCAAGATGCTCAGGCCTCTACGTACAGCTATTTCCTTGTCGACCCCGACGTTCCAATGTCTGACAGCCCACTACGCATGACGTACCTTCACTGGTATGTTTCGGGAGCCAAGTCGACTTGTGCAACCAGTCAATCGCCCAGGACTATTTCGCAGTACCAATCTCTCACTCCACTCAGCACGACCCAGCATCGATACACATTCCTCGTCTATCGTGAGCCAAGTGGATACATACCTGACCTCGTCACGCCTCAGGTTCGACCTGGCTTCGATGTCAATGCTTACGCTGCTAAAGGTGGTTTGACGTTGGTCGGAGGGAACTTTTTGAGAGAGGCTGCTACAAATGGTATCTTGCCTTCTTGAGGTCATGTCAGCTTACGCCAATGGTTGAGTGCCGCGACTTATCGATCCTACTTGGAGCGACATGAAGGAATGTAAGGCATGGAAGCCAACGTCACAGAGTTTGCTTGTCTGTTGTCTTCTATTTGAAGAACTGATCATCTTGTTCGACGGAAGATGTGTGTGTGTCTCAGGGAGCGGTTTGCTGTGGTCAGCTCGTATCTCTATACTTATAACTGTTCTCGCGAAGGTTTTGTCAGTAAATGCGACAGCGATATAGCTCTGGCAATCATGGCGGTGCTACTCTTGTGAAAGAAATGTGAAGGTACAGCCAGATATTGATGCTGAACGTTGCCAAGGCAAAGGCCGACTTCCCCAGAATTTTGTCGATCATCCCAGCCTCCAGCTGTACTAGCATGCTACGTCCATCCAGGCGCATTGTGTTTGCTCCCATCACACTTCTTCCTACGCGACATTCTCCTTGGTTACTTAAGTACATCCTATTTGTCACCTTTACGCGACTTGAAACATATCAAGATGCCTCGTTGTACGTGACTTATCCATCGCGTTCCGCTTCGGCGGTATACTTAAGCATCTCGTCGAAGCAGTCAACTGACTCGCGTTCCAGTGGCATCCATCACCCCAGAAGATGACGTAGACGACATACCCGCCTCGATACCACAGACCCAAACCAAATTCGAAGACGAAGCAGACGAGCAGCTTCAGCAGGAACTGGCCGACACCACCGAGCAGAAGCAGACCAGGAAGCGCAAAGCAACATCCAAGCCGAAAGAGGAGAAAGTCAAGGAGCCTAAAGCTGAACTTGAAGAGTCTGTTAATGGCGACGCGGAAGGCGAAGATGAGTATGTCGCGCGTAGGGAAGATTCTGCGGCGCATGTGCTGACGTGCTGGGTTCAGGTATGAAGTGGAGAAGATCGTAGGACATATATTCAAAGGAAAGGTATGGGAGTACTCATGGACGTGCCCGGAGCGTACAACTGACAATATGCGCACAGAAATGCCTCTACCTAGTGCGGTGGAGATGCTATTCAGAAAACGATGACACATATGAGCCAGAGGGGCATCTCTTACCGTGAGCCGACAATCAAGTCCTCCGCAACAGCAGAATCTGACCAATTGTCACAGTGACTCCAAAGAACTCCTCGCCGACTACCATAAAACCATCGGCGGCACCCCACAACCGACCAAACGCGTGGCCAAATCCACCTCCAAAGCCAACCTACGCGACGAAGCCCCTGCCACGACCGAAGACGACGAGAGAACCAACAACGACACCGCCTCCTCCCACCCGTCCAAACGCGCAAAACGCTCCCACAAATCCACCTCCGACCCGCTAAACCCAGAAAGTTCAGACTGGAAAAACCAGCCCATAACCGACTGGAAGCCCACGGACAAGAGCAGCTGGGAGGACCTGGTGCACGAGGTTGAGACGGTCGAGCGCGACGAGACGGGCAACCTGTACGCCTTCATCCGTTTCCGGAACGGGAAGCGCTCCAAGGTCGCCAATAACCTGTACACGAGTCTGTGTCCGCGGGCCATGTTACGGTTCTACGAGAGTCACCTGTCAGTATAACCTTTCGCTTTATCTGTCTGTTTTTGTATACCACAAGCGTTCGGTTTTCATCTTGTTACGATCAGAAGGGGAAGCGCATCCAGGAAAGGGGAAAAGTCATCTGTATCGATCCAAGGCTCGGGTTCCTGACCGAATATTCATGTACATTATACCCCCAATCCGAAACCTTTGTTGTCATCAGCCAGGTACGCTACAGAACCGCACCAGAATCAAAAACGCTGATTTGTCCCCGTCTCTGTACGATGTAGGAATTTCAATTGAACCATTCTCTCGAATTCTCTCCCACACAAACACAAATCCACACACCGTCGGTGTGACTTCGACGACAACCATCAAAGTCTCACGTCCGGGCGACAGCGGCGTTGAGCCGGCCGGCCGGTGAGCGCGAACAGAAGCTGGGCTTGGACGTCAGAGACGAGTATAGGCCCGCAGACACCGAGACTGGACTCGGGGTGACGCGTTCGGACGGGAATGAATGATGAGCTACATGAGGGACGGAGATGAGGCGTCGAGCTGAAGCGCCACTCTGCTTTGAGCGTGGAGGAGCCGTATCGAATGAAGGGAGCAAGTTCACTTGCAAATCTGACGCACTAGAGCCTGCGGGTTAGAGATGCAGGAATGAGGGAATGCCGATGGCAGGAGAAGGCTGTGCTGCTGGTCGTGAGAGGATGCCTCTTTGAACAAAGTCAGGACGAAAGATAAGGGACCTGTTTGATGGTCTTGATCGACAGGATAATTGGTACTGCTACCAAATGCCAATCGAATTACGTTTCACGACGGACTTGGGCTTCATTTGTCCGTATGTGTCTGATGGCCATCATCACAAACCCTCAGCCATTGCCCAAGACGCTCGACTACAGCATTTAGTTCTTCCCAACGCCACATCCGATGCCCATTTATTCCGCGTACCACACGCCCAAAACCTCAAAGCGCACACCTGTGTCGTCTTCTCCATGTTTCTGCATGGCGGCTGCAAGTTGCCGTGCGTCGGTCCCGGTCAACGCCTGATCGTCCTCGCGTGTCCAACATCCTCTCATATCCACCGGTAGCAGTCCCTCGACGATATCTGAGATGGCGGTCTTGCGCTCTCGTTTCGGCAACTTCTTGATGTCGTCTAATGACTGGTGAGCTGGACGTTTGCCTTTCTCATAGCGTTGAATCATGCGTGACAAGACGGTGCTTGCGAGGTCTAGATTCATATTCGTTGCGTGAAGGGCTCGATGAGATAGGGGTCTGAGCAGCAAGATAGCTATATTGGGAAATTGTACTGGCTGGGCAGCAAGCCAAGTATCAACGTCCAGGTCACTGTCTTTTGGTGACGGACGTGTTGTTTCCTCAGCGTCAATGCTAGGGTCTGGAAGTGGTAATGTCCAGTCTGCCGCTTCTGTTGAATTCGCTTTCTCATCTTGATCTTTGCTTTGATCAAGTTCTTCACCGTCCCAACCATCAGGAGGCTCGGGTATCATAGTGAGCTCGTTGAAGTCAATCTGTGTGGGCCGCTGGAACAGAGCCTGTGTGTCAAGATTGTTTCTTGGTGGCGGAACAACCTTGGAGTGTGGCTCATCGACTTCATCTTGGTCATCATAAAACGGTGTTTCGGTTCGTTGCCTTGTAACTGCTGTCTCGAAACCGCTGTCAGTACTTTCTTCACGCCTCGGTCCGGACGAATCGAAGTAGGAGAGAGGATTGCTTGATGACACCAAATCGATTCTTGGAGAAAGGTCTTCGGTATTATCAGCGACTGTTGCTTCGTTCTGCGTATGGGATAAGCTCTCCTGTTCTAAATCAGGTCTGATGACATTAATTTCTTCGCCAGCGTCATCTTGGACACCGTGTTTAATGTCTGTATCGGGTGCTGTTTCCCAGGGTTGGCTTAACTGAATTTGGGTCTCGAAAAGGATTCCCTCAGATGGAGTCTCTGAAGGTGCATACTCAGACATTCGAGGCTCTATAGAATTGGCCTCATCAAGAAGCTGGACCGCTGGAGGACTGCTTTGCGGCTCTGACTGATTCTCTTTTCCCGAGTGTTCTTCTGGATCTTGCTCATGATGTTCAGACTCTTCTAGAACGAATGAAGGAGATTCATATTGGCGAGTTGGCTCATTCAGACCGGGTTCCCGAAACGGTATGTCCTCTAGTTCGGTTGGAGACTCCGTAGAGATCGTTCGTTCACGATGACTTATTTGAGTGACAAAACGGGTCAAATCACCTTCCTGGTCTTGAGTAGCTTGAGTTGTTTGGGAGTTTTCTAACTGTCTAGGTGCTGGGTCTAATCTCGAACGCTTTGGAGATCGTAACTGTAGATCTTCGTCACTCAACTTCCGTCCTGTCGAGCGGAATCGAGAAGGCTCATCATGCGCTGGGGCATGTTCAGAGCTGACTTGTGCGGCGCTTGTATCTCGTTTGTCGGGAGTCGGTGCGGGAGGTTGTGAAAGTTGCGATGGCTGGGATGTTGATAACGATTTGGATTGCGAAGAGATAGACTGGGACCCTTTTGACTGACTGAGCTTTCTAGACTCGTTAGGTTTAGGAGGACGATGGTCTATGGTTGATGTTAATGCTAGGTCCTGCAAATTTGGTGCAAGTTCAACAGATGTGCGCTGCGATTGTTCTTCCAGATGCTCCGAGACTGTTGGTTGATGATCTTCGTTTTGGACAGAGTCGGTAAGAAGACTGGATTTCGCTTCATGGTTCGAACCCACATTTCTTATGTTCGGATCTTTCCCGTGTAGCTGTGTAGCTTCAGACTGTGTTTCCGGCGCCATGCTGATCTCCCTCGCTCTCGCTTCTCGTTCCTCTCGGAGTCTGGCTCTGACATGCAACTCAAGTTCATCATCGCTCTCGATATTATTCCTCTTTTTGTACTCTGGCACGATGATTTCATAGAAGAATTTCCGCCATACCTCTTTGCTGTGTCCGTGTTCTTTGGCGACACCGGCCCATGACTCATCCAGCTTGTCTGGCCGAGCATCAAGTATATGACATGTAGCTTTATACAACATCCTAGCCTCGTTCTGAGTGAAATTGTATACTAATGGTAGCCTGTTGTCGTCTGCATCCACACTGCTCTCCACTTCGTCGGCAGCAACAGTGACTGCGATCGGGGCATCGTCGTGATTCTCGGCGGTAAGGACATTGGCTGGACTCTCAGCTTGAGATTTATTTACCTTTGTCTGGTCTCTGGTTTCTTGATGCTCAATTTCTGCGCCAGTCACTTCCCTGGTTCCATCTCCTGAGGTCACTGGTAATGATGACTGATTGCCCATTTTTGGTACAGCGGGGATAGCATGAACGTAACGTGGTGTGTTTGCATGCCGAGTGTGGACAATACCTATGTTTGCTCGTTGTGGCTCGTTTCTATCTTCAATCCTCCTTCGCTTGGGCGTCCGTGGGACCTCTTCAACCGCGTCGTTCGCTGCTTCGGAAGGTATTGAGACTGACTCAGTAATGCGCCTGTGCTGGAACTGCGTATGCTTAATCCAGCGGTCTCTCCAGCTTTGAAAGGTGTGGTTCGGATTCTCAATTTCTAGCTGCTTGTAGATTTCGTTGCCCTTCCATGCGCCGCCTGCATCCATATACGGTTTGACCCAATTCCACAACAGTTGATCTTCCTGCTCGGTGAACCTGTTTCTGCCACCGTTTGACGCCGTAATCACACTGCCTACCGGGCGATCGACTCTGAAAGCGCTTCCAACACGATGTTTCTCAAGATCTTCCAGTTGTCCTCTTCTAACGGACAATTCGACATAACGATAGGAGAATGTACCTGGTGCTTGGTTCTTTTTCGCATGGTCGACAAGTTTGATATCTGCCTGCTGCTCAAGCTGCACCACTTGCGCCCCATTCTGCAAGGCCTCGTCGACGAATCGGGATCTGGAAGGTACGCTCCTCGAGAACCAAAGTTTCTGACCGGTGAACAATCCACCTGTTAGTGGTTGTGTGCGCTGGACGTCGCCTTCGTAGACCACAGCAGAAGCCATGGCGACATCGTCTGCGCGTTATCCAAGTAACAAAAATGACGCTGTTTTCCTCACACTCGATCTCAGCGCGCAGTATGCGGGGAGTCCCTTCTAGACGCGTCCGACACGGTGTCACATGACCAGATCCAAGTCGGACAAACAGGCCGGGTCGTGCTCTGTCCCTTTCACTCCCCGCTCCATTTCAGGTAAATGTGTCCGTGGAGGGCGCCGGAGGATGAAGGTGAGAGCACGAGTGAAAGTGCCATGATGCCACCCCACCCAGAAGTCCCCATGCCACCACTGGGCGGCCTCCAATTGGCAATTCCGCATATCGTTCCGCACACCTCTTCAGACTGCCTTGTCCCCAAGCCGACGGCCGGCCGGAGCCAACAAAGGCAATCGCTCTGCAGTCATACCACACCGGGCTTACAGGGCCATTCATCATCCGCATGTGCACCGAATTTTGTCATTGAGTGAGTGGCATTTATCTTCTTGCGGACTCTGCGATCTTTCTGTCCTCTGCATTCCAAACACCACCCTTATCCACGGTCTCCTTCCCTCGAAGCAATTGTCGGACTTCTCAACAAACGACCACCTAACCGGCTCAGGGCCACACTAAAAAGCAACCACCATATCAGGGTCCGAAATTTCAGAAACTCTCCATCCTCAAGAATCTTGAACACCACCAAACACAACACCGATCATCCACCATGTCGAAAGAACTCTCCTTCTCCGAAGTGGCGGAGCACAACACAAAGAAAGACCTGTACCTCATTGTCCATGACAAAGTCTACAACAGCTCAAGTTTCGTCGATGAGCACCCGTAAGTGCCCCTCTGTCCGCCGTGACACACCAACACCACACAGACACACACCGCCTCTCAACCCAACAAGAGCACTCCTCGAAGCTCTCTCCTACGAGAGGGACCCGACCGCTCCGCAGCCCGCAGCCACATCCCTTTTGAGAACCAAAACTAACCCACAACCCCAACAGTGGCGGCGAGGAGGTCCTCCTAGACGTAGCGGGACAAGACGCAACCGAAGCCTTCGAAGACGTCGGCCACAGCGACGAAGCCCGCGAGATCCTCGAGGGCCTGCTGGTCGGCACGCTCAAGCGCGGCCCGGGTGACCCAGCCCCCTCCAAGGGCGCCACCGACAAGGTCGCCGCAGGCCCCAAGCCCGGCAGCGAGGCCAGCAGCGGCATCATGCTGTACGCCGTCCTCGTCCTCGGCGCCGCCCTCGCCTACGGTGCCTACGCCTACATGCAGTCGAACGAGAAGAAGTAGGAACTGGAACCTCCGGGCTATAGACCGAGACATACACACGAACCACGAACTCACCTCGGGGAGAAGAGGACAGATCACGGAGTTGACTGGACTTACATTTTTGACGGACAACAGCTTTGCAGAAGACGAATGTCATACACACGCTTCTCGACACGCTTGTCGAGAGCGATGGTTTGACTTTCTTTCCGAATCCGGCCAGAGCACGATGTGGACACCTTAGCCTGCATATCATGATAGAAAGGATGGCACTTTTTTTCTCTCTCTCTCTGTCTCTCGCCGCTTGTTCTTAGCTGCATTTCTTCCAATTCCCGCGCGTGTAGTTGCCATTTGCAGATCGTATTCATCTGCCTGTTTGGACTGCAAATGACACATTCAACGATCGTTTTCTGGCCCATCGCAATGTAGAACTGATGGACGCCACGTGAAAGATGCTTAGTTTAATGATCGACCACATTTCGTACGAAAGCTCTACTTCTGTCACGAGCGCGATCTGAAAAGTGTAGAGAAAGGTGGTATTCATTCCAATTTCGGCCGAAACTACATGCTGCTGGCCAACGCTCATTTCAAAATACATTGTATGATCCTAGGACGCCTTTCCTTTCTGTACCGTCCAAGCTTACCCCTTGCTTTTTCATCTGTAATAATTCTGAGGCGGCCCTCCCGCGACTTGACCCGGCGGTTGGTACGCTTGATACTGCTGCGGAGGTGGTTGTGACGGAGGCGGTGCTTGGCCCGCCGGACCAGGTCCAGAGTATTGAGGGTAGATAGGGCCTTGCGCGTGAGGAGTCTGTTGTCTTTCGGGAGGTGCTTGTGGTGGTGCATGTGAAGGCGGCGGAGCAGCATAAGCTTGTTGTGGTGGATAGCCCATGGGTGGTTGCACTGTCGACTGTTGAGGTTGGTAGGGAGCTTGTGATTGTGGAAGATTGGATTCGTGGTGGCCATCTGGAAGATGTTGCGTCGACTGAGAGTACACGGATGAAGCAGACGAGTAGTAGTCTTTGCCATCTTGCTGTTGCGTTCCTGCCGGTGGATATGAAAATCTTCCTGCAATGGATTGATGCTGATCATCCATCTGGAAGTTGTGTATTGAGGATGTGCCCATTTCTTGCGGTGATTGTGGAAGCGCTGTTGCTTGGTGCTCTGAGTGATATGACTGACGACGCGCCGGAGGAAATTGTGGTGGATACGAAGGGACGGGTGTATGTGACTGAGGTGGTATCGGTGTAGATACTGGGTATGGTGGTTGGAATCCTTGTTGTGGAGGATAGCCTTGGGGTTGAGGAGGAGGGTAGCCTTGAGGCGGTCCTCCATGATAGGGTAATCGGCCATACTGCTGAGCAGATTGCGCCATGGATGTTTCTAGTAGAGCCTCATAGTCCCTCCGAGCTTTAATAAACTTCTCGTTTAGTTGCTGAAAGTCATCTGTCTATAGTTAGCATTGCAATAGATCTGAAAATACAAATCTTTGTCATACCTTTCTTCTGAGTGTATTTTCCAATCAGTTCGATCAACTTTGGCCTTATAGCAAGAGTACTGTGGTACAGCTCTGTGATCTCATCGCTATCCCTCGCATTCAAATCTCCCGTGCTCGTGCTCAGCAACGCCAACAGTCGTTCCACGTTCTTGATCTGGCCGAACACTTCTGCCTCCATCTGCGCCTCCTTTTGTAAATCTTCTTGAGTTGGATCCTGGAGCTTCTCGACATAGTTAAGTGGGAATATTCCAGTCTGACCTCTTAGAGATCCCTTCCACCAATCCTTGTACACTGACTCAATAACTGCAATAACATCACCCTTTCGAAATTGGAGCTCGCCAGCCTCGGAGGGAACAAAATCATATAATGCACGCACTCTCGAGACCGTTGCTGCCGTGGTTCCTGATGGCACTGGACCGGACCCTGCTGCTGGTTCTTGTGATGACGCTGGCGCAGCATTTGTGGGTAGTTCCGAGGCTTTGGCAGGCGCCGGTTTATTTTCCTGTATCGACAATCTAAGTGCCATCTGTAGTTCTTCATCCTCCTTCTTTCGGTCGTATTCGGTGATCTGTCTCTTTGTCGGTGCTTGAGGTGGCTGCAGATTCGGATCTAGTTGTGCACAGCGTCAGCAACAGCGATACAAGCAATACCACTTTCGTGAGAAACTCACTTTGACTTTTCAGCCTCTGGTACGCTTGACCCATGATACCTAATTCTGGATTGCTTGCGAACATCTTGTCCCATTCTTCCATTCGTTCCAAGATCTTGCTCTTGACCTGTTGATGTGTTGTCCGGTCTCCAGCCAGTCTCAATAAAGCATCCGTAAAACTTCGGCTTGCCAGCTCTCTGTGCATCTTCACACCACAATTCTGCGACAATGCGTTGGCCAATTCTAGAGTGTATAGCTGTACGTTCGCATTGCGGTGTGCCAAACGCTTGATCATGGCGGCAACGGTATCCTTCGGTCCCGAATCAGATGTCTGCACTTTGTCGCAAACGTCAAGGATGAACTCCCAGTTCTCTGAGGTGAGGTTCTCGTCTGTCGCTTTGGCTGTTCAACAATAAGAAGTATGTCAGTATATGTCCTTGACTCCACAAATTCGATGGTCGGGGTATGTTCTCGTACCGACAGCGTCGTCGAACGCATTCTGCTGCGCTCTGAACATGTCGAACAAGTTGAATCAAATCGCCTAGATTTTATGACAAGACAGTATTCGCTGTGTGAGAGCTCAAATGAGGGCTGGGAAATGGATAGAATTTAATGGTGCCTGTAATCAACTGAGAGCTTACTTGATGAGGGAGCGTGAATGCCGCAGCCTACCCAAGTCAAAGATTGACCGATGACGACGAGTGGCGCCCAGAAGGAACGACAAGCCACACATGGCTAACGCAGTACGGTGGAAATAGTGGCGCAGCAGACAGCTCGGCTCGTTCGGTGCAGACCAAGCGCATGTCCATCATTGTCAGTAAACATCTCTCACCAGCATTTGTAGGACAGCCATTGAGCTCATTCATGCCTGTGTGTCGCTTCCGGCCGGAGGAGTCTGCCAAATTCTCTGGAGACGCTCACACTGGGAATCTTGTTCCAAAGCACTGCTCTCTTTGGTAATGAAATTGCATTCGAGCAACGAATGACGATCGCCTACAGACACCAGTTGCCCTTTCGATACTCGACTGGTGCACTGTTTACTATACTACAAGTGATATGTATGATCGACATGATTTCAATTGTAATGCATCCTAGGAGACTGTCGGACATGACTGATGACTTTCCTCAAAAGTCGAACAGATCCAGCAAGGATTAATATGCTAGAGGTGACCACAACAGTGTCCGTCTTGCGCCTCTTTACTCTGTGTTTTCTCTTGTCTC
>JAOSBN010034423.1:0-15998 GCA_027563595.1 Erythroxylum suave
AATCATTACATGTGCAATATTTCACTATTCTCATGCATATATGAATGCATGAACATAGCCAAACAATTTTTAAAACAGTCCTAGCCCATTCCAAATTACTATTTTACCCTTCCCATCGATGATGGGATGTTACAAAGTAGCACTTCTACATGTTTCTACTGAACAAGACCTCAAGACAATCCGCGCTGATATTCAATATATGTTTTCTGAAATCTTGAAGTGTCTGAAGTGATATTCTTTTTTATTAATAACAAATAGGGGGAGAATAGTGGAAAAGAGAAGAAATTTTTTTTTGAAAAATTGTTATGCACACTGTATATCTTGCATTAATCGTCTGAAAAAATATATCATTTATTTGAATATTATTTGCCCGAATACTATTGTTATTTGCTTTAATATTTCTTTTATCTTCCAATATTATGACTATTTGTTATCATCAAAAAGGGGGAGATTTTTAAGTCAAGAAGACTTCACTTCTTTTATTGATTTTGATGAAAGTCAAATAATACTAATAATAGAAGTGTTTGGATTGTTTTGATGTGTTTATTAAGTTCACAGATACAAAGACATAAGATGATGCGAAGTCATAAGACGATGCGCAGACGTAAGATGATACAAAGTCATAACATGATGCGAAGCTGTAAGACGATGCACAGTCATAAGATGATGTGCAGACATAAGATGATGCATAGTTTTAAGACGATGTGAAGCCATAAGACGATGCATAGTCATAAGACAATACACAGTCATAAGATGATACGCAGACATAAGACGATACAAAGTCATAAGACGATGCGAAGATAAAGACGAAGCATACAAATCAAATCAAGATGATATAATCTACAACGACAGTTAGTTAGTTGGAGGTGGTTAGAGGACTCAACTAATAACAAATCTCTGAAGATTCTACAAGCAATTTTTTTAAGAAGACCGTTGGTAAATTAGACTATCAATATCGGTGTAGTCGTAGACAAAACAAATTTTAACTAATCATTCACTGTACAAAAATATCCTTAGTGAAAAGAAGAAAGAAAGAGATCAGGAACACTTGTACCGTGAGTTTAGAAAAGCTCAAACAGTATCTTTTTAAGTGGAAGGAAGGCTAGAGCCTGAAAAGGCTAAGATAGTATTTAAAGAATACTTTGTGAAAGAGACTTGAAGAGGCTCTGAGATAGAAGAAATAATACTTGTAAAATTAAAGAGATAATGAAATTGCGATAAACTCTGAGGACTAGACGTAGCCCAAAGGTTAAAGGTGAACCATTATAAATTGCGGTGTCATATTCTCTAACCCTTATGTCTTTAGTTCTTGTAGTTAAAAGAAAAAGATAATATTTTTTCTATTACTTTAGTTAAACATATTAATTGCATTGTTTTGTATTTGTCTGAGTTTTCAAGAAAATCAAGAAGTTTATAAAGATAACTATCTTAGACGATTTTACACAATTCAACCCCCTTTTTTGTGTATTTTGCATATTATAAGTGATTTCTATATTAACAAGTGATTTACTTCAAGCAATTCATATCTTATGCTGATAATACCTTGATCTCAATTGATTCTAGATAACATTTAAGTATTTTGTAACTGTACATAAGTAACTTCTCCATAGTCGTTACCATTTCAATATCTCCACAAAAATCCATGCTTCCGCTGTGTTATTATGAGTGATCTCAAAATTTTAACTATGAGAACTAAGACTTTAAGAGCATTTAATATGTCTTAGATCATTTTGTTTACCACATTCAATCATATATATATATATATATATACTGGACGTTATTCACCAAAGTAACCACATTATCAGATATACACTTTCACTGACTAACTTTACCTTCAGGTTTTCTATAAATATTACTATCATTTATTTCATTTTTCATAAGTA
The DNA here is from genome assembly GCA_027563595.1 of Erythroxylum suave. Lineage (NCBI taxonomy): Eukaryota > Viridiplantae > Streptophyta > Magnoliopsida > Malpighiales > Erythroxylaceae > Erythroxylum > Erythroxylum suave. The sequence goes on from JAOSBN010034423.1 coordinate 1,884, forward strand.
TGTTCTCCATTAATTCAGCACTATAAGTTACATAACCATCATGAAATTTTGATCTCATATCCACTGATATAACCTTATAATAAATCATAAACTCTTAATACAATAATTATACAATCATTTCAAGTCTAAGTTCAACCTCTCAAGGTTATAACAAATTTCGTTTTCTTTCAACTTTGCTTGTACACTTTTCAATTCAACTTTGCTTGTACACTTTTCAATCTTGTCATTTTTATCTATATCTCAGTCATTCCATGAAAATGTTTTCACATTCATATCAATTCAAAGTACATAACCATAACACAATACTAATTTCATTTTTGTTGATATAATCACAATTATGAATACATTGAATCTTAGTCTAATATATTGAACCATGTAGTATTTCTCATTTCTAAATATCTACAAACTTTCATTTTCTTACACTCTGACAGATCATCATTCCCTAAGTTGTCAGACTTTTAACGAAGGATCAGTTTCCACTGCATGCTATGACATGTTTAAGATGTATATACCTTGACATATATTTCAAAAAACTGCCCATGTAAAATACTAAATTTGGGCTTTGACACCAAAATGTAACACATCACTCTCATAGAGCATATACCTAAATGTATCACAAATATTTCAAGAACATACTCTACGAGGATCGCACGTTAAGACAGTCAAATTGAATCCTTAAAAAAATTTGGTCAAGCACCAACACATTTTCAATAATCAGTAATCATTAGGCCCATTTCAGTTACATACATATTCAATTATAAATGTCATTACAGTTTACAATTCACATATACATTGTTCAATTGTCGCGGAATACAATTTTAATATAAAATGACAGAAAACAAATGTAGGCACAACTGATCTCAATCACTACTCATATTCAATGGCAGTGGCTATACTTCAATTGGTCTAACTAGATATCTCCTTTGAACTTGAAAGACAACATTGCAATTTTGATGAGTTTTGCAAACTTAGTGAGTGAACCATCATTAATGTATTCACTTAGAACAGAGTCACAGAGACAAGATATATTTCAATTCAACAAGTTATACATATCACTTCATATTTCATCATCCCTTATCAAGAATCATACTTGCATAAGTATATCAGGTAAATTAACATATCATATCACAACAAATTCTCATTTACTTTTTATTTGTATCTCAAGCATTTCAATTATTCAAATCAACTAGTCATATGATACATAAGGAAGTGTATAAAAATGCATATGAGACTCGGTTCATTTTTATTTTGATGTGATCGAGCACCTATTACTTTCCTATATCTTTTGTAGATATCGGGCTTATTTCAGATACTGTCCTATATCCCTTGTGGATATGGGGCTCATTAATCACAGAGTTAGTGGTTTTACGTATAGAATTATGAGCTTTAAGCTCTTTCAGACTGGCTACTCCAGTCATAAAGCCTTTATCTGATCATACATATCATGTAATGAAATGCATGATTTCACATATATCACACTTTTATAAGCTTTCATTCATTTAAGGTACACTCACTTTCATATTCATCAGTCATAGGTCCAACATTCAACAATTTGTTGAGAATATTGACATCTTTCAGATTCATATACAATCAAAATACTTTCAATATATTCCTAAATATCAAACTGCCCAGACCATTAATGTCCGGAATTGTCACATATAGATCATTAACAATTTAATAACTGGAAGTTAAACTGAAATACAGCAAGCCTAATGATCTAGGTTACTCACAGTATGCTCCAAATTAGCCATTTCTTTTATGATCTGGAAATGTCTAGACGGTGACGTTCAATCATGTATAGCTATCTTCATACAATACACACATATTTCATATATCATTAATTTGTCAATCATATACTTATTCAATCATTCACATGTATATATATTATGTTACAATGCACGTTCAATTGATTTTCTAGATATGTATCCTTATTCACAATTCTTGATCACTCAAACATCATAGCTTGTACATAGCTAGTTTGCAATTAGGTTAATACCATAAATTCACTTAATCATGCTAAATTCATTACCTATACATTTACTAACTCTTTTCTAACATTACAAGTATTCACATAATTCCCAATTATCATTCATTCATTCATGATGTAATATTTATAACCCTTGGAATACATTTGCATGCATAAGAACATCTTTATTCCTTTAACACCTTTTAAGTCCAAGGTTAGATATATTAATAATAAGCAATCTTTTCCTTAAGGTATAACATCAATTAACATCTTCAAATTATCAAACACTTTAATCAACTTATCAAACATCAATCTAGGTGTAGTTCAAACCTTAATTAAGTCCAAATACACTAAATTAGAGTGACTTGTCCTCTTGTGGTTCAAAAATTGCACAGATAAAAAATTACCATGCTAAAAACTTGCCCGCGATCGTGAGGTACCTCCCCATGATTGTGACAAAAGCTATTGCATCTGTTCACAGTTGTGGGATGGGTGCCACGATTGTTGCCTACCTTTTTTCCTGCAGTTTTCGAAATTGTCATACCTTGATACCAAATTCAAAACACCTTTACAGTTGTCCACTAGTTATTCCTTAATTGTACCCTAATTATACTTCAATTCTTCATCAATATCATATTCAATTCCAACTCAAACATTCAATTTATTGCTCACAAATCATTGTCTTTCAAGCGGCAAAAACTACACTAGAAACTATCTTTGAAACATCATTTCCCAGAACTCATTTCATCATCAACATCATAAATATTTCATTCCAATTCATTCATCATCATCATACTATTAAACCATGCCCTAAAGATAACATATCTACTTACTTTTTAAGCTCTAATTCCACCTCAAAACATTAAGTTAATCGAGCCCTCCATGTTTGTAAGATTAACACAAATTTAGGGTAAAAAGGAGTTGGTTTTTGGCAAGGATGGAAGATAAGCATCAGCTAGTTCTTAAGCTATCTTGTAAAGGATAAAAGTCTAGCTTAGAGGTAACAGTTAAGCAAGGATTAAACCAAAATGCAGAGAAGGAAGCTAGGAGTCATTTTCAGTGGAGAGCAAGGAAGAAGGTGAAGAAAGTTCCAACAGAAACTTTGCTATATAAGCTTCACGCAATAGTGCAATATGTCTTCGTCTCTTAATGACATATTTCATCAAGCATGTCTTCCATTTGTCCATTAAATATGCTACCATTTGTCTCCTAGTTATTGGTCCATACATCACACATTAATTGGTCCACTTTTCATTTAATTACTAGTCCATAAGTCACTCATTTAACCATGCGAAATGTCACTCAATTAATTATTCTAATTTTTCATGTATCAAATAGTCTTGTCACTTGACATTTCTCCATGATTAAATGTACATATTAATTCATCAACTTCCCAATTAATAACAGTTATTTCCAAATTTCTAATTGGAATCCAATCATAATAAATTTCATAATTCACATCATGTTCATTTATCTCTTTCAAACACCGAAATATGTAAATTGAGTGCAATTTTTCCAAGTCACAATTTACGGATGTATGCTCATTTTATGCATTTGAACACAATTATGAAATCACATCATGGATGTACCATTTTCATTTTATATAATACCACTCATTAGATATATTAGTTTAACACTTCAAAATTCTCAACAATTTGAGGGACAGGATGCTACATAAAAAGTTTTTTAAAAAATGAACATCAATTTGGAAGTGTAAATACCACTATAAAAAAAGGAGTTTTGGTTACCTATTTTTTTGTTACGATATGAAATTCATAGCAAAAAGTTACTATCTAGCTATGAAATTTCAAAATCATAGCCTATTGAAAAATACTTCAAACTTAAAATATTTTTTGCAGGTTTCTTAAAACTATTAACTACATTTAGTATAGGCCACATTTTATATTCTTAGCTAATAAGATTTGGCAAGCTTTTTTAATAGTGAACTTTGCTTTATACCAAAATATTTTTATCTATGAAATATTTTTAGTTATGAAATATTTTTCGTCGTTAAAAAGATTTGGCAAATTTTTTTAACTGTGAAATTTTTTATAGTGAAATGTTTTTAGTTAAGAAATATTTCTTGTAGCTAAAATATATAGATCCCATAGTTATCAGCTATGAAAATAATTTTTTTAGTTAAATATATTTTGTTATAAATATATTTTCGTAATGAAAAGAAAAAGAATAAAAACAATAAAAAGGAAATCATTTTATCCACTAAAACGATGTCATTTTCTCCATATTGATAACCTAAAGACATTGCTTCTCTATGTTTTTTCTTCTTTTATCTTCGTCTTCTAATAGCTTAAGTGTCCTCATATTTTCTTCAGTAGTTCTAGTGTCTTTGTTTGTCCTCTCTCTAGTGTCTAATGTTTTCTCCACCAATTGGTAATGTCATGGTTCTTCTTCTCTAGATAATTATGCTTCAAGTTCATTCGTGGTTAATGTAAGATACGGTTAAGTCATTTGGTTAATGTGGAGTTGTGTTAGTTGCTAATAATTTATGGTACTGCAAATAATGGACTAATATGCTTCATTTTCTCACCTAAACCTAGCTCTCTCTCTATAGCCACCTCCATTTCTCACTGTTGCATTGTATTACTTATACAAGTTTTATTAGTGATGTTTGTTACTTATGATTCTTGCCAGTCCAAGCTAAATTTTTCTATAATAATATTTATATTGGTCACAATCTATGGGTGTTACAAAAGAGGATATGACAATGTAGATTGTATAGTTTTAACCTTCATATAATGTGTTTGAAATGTGGAGTCTGTCATAATGTATGCAGCCTTCCCTTTGTATTTTTACGAAGAGACTGCTTTCGAGACTTGAACTTTTGATCTTATGGTCTCACCCTCTGAAGACAAAGAAAAACATGTTTAAAATAAGGAAATCCCATTTTACTATTAAATGATGTGTCTTGTAAAGGTAAATATGCTTATTTTGTGTATTTTCATTATGCATCCAATGTTTTAAAGGTATTGTCGAAAATTATTATCATAGTAATGTTTATGTTTTTTAGAATGAACTTAAATTGGAGACGATTCTCTTTAAATGAAATTCTTCAATCCATAATATTAAAATTATCTAAATTTGAAATAAACTTAAGCATTAGTACTATTTATACAAAAATCAACTAGCTTTGAAATTTTTTATTTAATTGAATTATTTAGTTAACATTTAGGCCAAGTAAAATTAAATGAGTTCCATTAAATTCTAAAGAGAACACTTTATTCAAAAACTCCTTGCTTTGTGCATATACTTTGCATTTTTCATCAGTTACAATTATACGTTTGAAAATTTTAAATTTGATGATTTTTTTGTGAAAACATTTCATGTTTTGATATGTTTAGTTATCAGTTAAGAAGTAGTGTTGTTACTTGTAAAGATATGCATTGCTATTCAAATTATTTTTTGCTTTTATTTTCTTTTTAGTTATTATCATTTTAATAAAAATAAACATATATTTTTAAACTCATTAACTAGGCCATGTAAAGTAACCAAATCTTCTTTTATTCTATTATGCTTTACTTATTAACCAAACATGAATTTAGACTTGGTTCTTATGAACTTTGATTTATGACAAGAGACTACAACTTAATCAATGACATAAGTGGAGTATATTGTTATTTCCTTTGTTATAATCCAAACTATCTAGTTACAGAAAATGATAAAGGAGTTGGGATATGAGCGAACTAAAGCAACCGAGATCATGTGTGATACATTTTTTATAGTTTCTATTTTTAAAACCCTTTTGTTTTATGGTCAAAAAAATATAAAAAGATTAAGTCTCACTTTTGTAAGAGAATATCAATAATCTAATAAAAGTGTTACCTATATATTGTTCATATAGTTAGCTGATATTTTTACTAAAACAATGCCAAGAGAAAGGTTTGAATTTCTGACACAGAAGATTGGTGTTCATTGCCAAAACGCCAAAGAGGAGTGTAAAATCATCAATATTTTAGTTTCCAACTCATAAAGCATTTTCCTTGTTTTTAACATAATATTTAGTGAAAAAATAGTATAATTATTTTTTTGTTAGTTGGTTAATTTCCTCATTTAGTTTCAACTACCTAAGGAAAACAACAATAACAATAAGACCCATTATGAATCTCGCTAATACATGTGGTCTAGGGAGCTGCAATTGTACGTAGCCTTACCCCTAAATAGTAAAGAGACCATTTGTAAATGACCCACATAAAAAGAAAGAAAGTTCAACTACCTAGAGAAAATGATAGTAAAATAGAAGATTTTATTGTTTCCTCTTCTATAAACTTTATGGTTGAATAAAATAAAGACGTATATCTAGTTTCTTTTAAATATCTTTTTAAATTCTCTTTATTACTATTATTCCTAAGTTTGGTATTACAATACAACCATTTTTGTATTGACAATAACTACTATTAGTGTACATGATACTTCTTTTTGCTTATGGTAATAATAATGATGGATTTTCATTTAATTATTAAATAATAATGGATGTTGTGATGTTGGCCACTTATTGACTAGGAATAAAAAGTATAAAACCTAACATTGATATATCTTTGATGCCACTAGCAATACTTGTGTCTTTAAACCTTGATGCACAATGTTTTGTTGTCTATTTAAGATATTCAGCTTTAGTTATCTTAGGATGAATGGAAGCACTTTTTGAGTTCATTCAAAATTTACTTTCAAATGATTTATAAGCAAGATGATATTTCATACTACAGGAACTTATTACAACTTGCAAAGGAAAAATGAACCTTTATTTTATTTAGATATTTTTTAATTTGAAAGAGATGAGATCATTAATGTCATGAGTAGTTTTTTTTTCTAACAAAAGAGAACATACTTGAGACTTTTTTTAATTTAAGTTTGATGTTAGCATATTAGAGATTGGATGTTTGCATATTTTGTTTAATGATTTTAAGTTTCAGTTGTACCTGTTCCACACCTATTGCAAGTCTAAAACAATGTAGGTTATCTTTGTGGTCTTGGTTATTTTATAGTGAAACATCTAACTCCATAGCTAGCAAGGTTATAGGTAAGATTATCTTGAATTCATCTTGTGATATGAGGTCTTCTAATTGATTCTTTCTTGAGATTCAAGTTATATTAGAATGATTAAATTAATACTCTAATTACAAATGCAATCCAACAGGAGGTGCTAAAGCTTATGATAGCGAAAGCACAAATTAAAACAAAATTTTACAATTGCTATTCTAAATTTAGAGGTATGTTTAAAACTAACTACTTGAATTCTTGTAAAAATCTAAGTAAAGCCTTAGATATATGGATTGTAGATACATGCTTAAACACTTTATTAACCTTGCAGAAATCTATTTTTAGACCACCATTAAAACTATATGTGGATAATGGTACTGAATTTATTAATCATCAAATTGCTGAAATTTTTAGCAAGTGTTATATGAATTTTAAATCAAAGTAGTAGTCTTTATACTCCTCAGCTAAAAGGGGTGGTTGAAAGGAAACATAGGCAATATTTGTATATTACTATAGCCTTGAAATTTTACATAATAAGAAAACTTTCTTTATGTTAGAAATCAGTTTAAAACTTCTTCAGTTCAAAATTTAACTAAAGTAAAACATCATATTACATATGCAACCCACTTTAGATAAGTATATAATTATAATGACACGTTAGGGCATATTTGGAAGTGGCTTTCACGTTTTTGTTCTATAAAAATGAATATACCTATAGGTTTCATGCTGTCTATTATAAGCTAGCTTATAATTCTTAGCTAAAAAACCTTATATATCTTATTATAAGGTTTGTCATAGTCTACCAACCCATTGCATTCTTTGGTGGAATTCAAACTTGGTTTGTCAATTTTGATTTACCATTATGTTATTTACAATTTAAACTGCATTTAGTAATTTATTAACTTATAATTGTATAGCCATATGGACAAAAGTTGGCTGACTCATCAGTAATGGTTCAGTTAGTATTTTAGAAGAAGTGAAGACTTTCATAAAATTTGTAAAAGATCAAATGATTTCAGATTGCGAAATTAGTTTTCCATCAATAAATTACTTAAATTTCAATGGTCAAAGTCAAGATGTGGTATATAATCATTTACAAATCCAAGACATAGATAAATTCCATCCTCAATGGATTTATCATAGAGACTATTTTGAACCAAGTAATGATAGGAGTGTTATTAGTGATGATGGTGGTAGTAATAATGGTGTAGATGATGAAGTAAATAACACATTAATATAGAATTTACGTACAATAAACTAGATACACAAGAAAGGGGGTTGAATTGTGTATTCCTTTTGTGAATACAAAATCTTTAATAAATCTTGTTAAGAACTTCTCTAACTTGTTAAAAGAATATCAAAAAAATTTATACGAAAATTGTTATAAAGTTAAATCACAAATAACTTCTATATACTTGTTTAACAACAAAATAGACTAAAGTAAAAGGATAGAAGATAGACGTTGCGATTTTTATACTGCTTCACCCCAAACCGTGGGCTATGTCCAGTCCTCAGAGTTCGTCTGAGTATTTCACTATACTTCAACAAATTACAAGTATTCTTTCTTCCCTTCCAGAGCCTCTTCAGGTCTCTTACACAAAGTATTCTTTCTGCTAACTTAGCCTCTCCAGGCTCTTAGCCTTTTCTTTCTCTCACTAGAAAGATATTCTGAGCTTTTGTTACAGTAGGGTTAGCTCTCTTATTATCGCACTACAGAAATTTTCTTTTCTAAGTAAACACTTGAAAGCTCAAAGATCAATGATTTTTCTCAAAGGTTGTAAGATTGTCTAATCTTCGACTACGACTAGTATTTATAGCCTAAGTCTCCAACTACTTCTTGATTCTTGATAACTGCTTCTTGAATCTTGATAACTACTTCTTGAATCTTGATAACCATTATTTAGTTGAGTTCTGTAACTAACTCCAACTAACTAATTGTCTGATGTACTAGTGTATCTTCTTCTTTGTATCGTTTGTGTTTTCTTCTTCTTCCGTGTTCTGTGCTTCTTCTGTGTTTTGCGCTTCTTCTATGTTTTCACTTCTTCTGTATTTTGCACTTCTTCTATGTTTTCCTTTCTTCTGAGTTTTGTGCTTCTTTTGTAGTTTGCGCTTCTTCTGTGTTTTGCGCTTCTTCTATATTCTACGCTTCTTCTATATTTTGCGCTTCTTCTATGTTTTGTGCTTCTTTTGTGTTTTGCGCTTCTTCTATATTCTACGCTTCTTCTATATTTTGCGCTTCTTCTATGTTTTGTGCTTCTTCTATGTTCTGCGCTTCTTCTGCACACTTAACACACTTATAAAAAATGTTCATTTATTTCTAACATTATCATTGTTTGACTGTCATCAAAATTAATCATCGTGAAGTCCTCTTGACTTAACAGATGATAGTGATAGTAATGAAAACATAAACGATGGGACAAAGGGATTAACATAAAAGTGATTTGTAATTTTACTAACATCAATGTTAGTAACAATGGTATGAAAATGAACCATTTGTGCTTGAAATTGAAGTTAAGCGATTATTCTACCTGAACGACACTGTATTTGGCAGCAATTTTAAATTCATGTAAAATTTTCAACAAAAAAACTCTTTTTAATTTTTTTGAAATGAAAAATGATCCAATGCGTAAAGATGGTGATGACGTATATCAAGAGATTAAAACACAGTTGACTAATGTAGCTCTCAAAATAGAAGACAAGGATGTATCATCATTCTATAGGAGAGATGTTAATCCTAATATGCTAGAAGCAACTAAAGTTCAAAGCAAACTTATTATAGAAAGAGGTGAAGAAAATATGGAGGATGAATTATATGACAATGATGATACTTTGGTTGAATATAATAATGATGAAGAGTCAAATCATAATGCAAGTAATAATGATGATTTTGAAGATCTTGGTTATGATGATTGAAGGTATCCTGAAAGTGCACTTTCTATTTTCTAATTATAATATTGGTAACATTTATTAGTGTTGATGTTTGAACGTATCATGATTATGAAGATTGAATGTATCATAAAAGTACATTTTCTATTGTCTCAAACATAATGTCAGTAACATTTATGATATTAATGCAATTATTGTTGATGATTTAATGTATCTTTTATATATACTTAATTTTTATACATTTATTCCATAACAAGTGTGATTAATGATATGAAAATGTTTAGGGCACTCATTTTAGCTCATATTTATTTTTAGGTACAATTCGGAAGCAAAAGAGCTAAAATGAGTCGAAAGCATTATGTTTAAGCTATTTTTCAAAGATTCACACTCACTTGTCTTTATAAAGCAAACATGAGAAGGATTAGAGTAAGAGAAGAGAAGAAAATATCAAAAGGAATGAAGATTAGCAAAAATCATGGCCATAAGATGTAACCATTAGAGGTATGCCATGCCTATGACACACTTGTCATGCTGTCACGCCCATGCAACTAATGTCATGCCCATGACGCACATTTCCTAGGCATGACACTAGTTGCATAGGTGTGACAAACCATGTCATGCCCATACAAGGTGTCTCACGATAATGAGACAACCACTCATGGTCTTTAGTCACTTCCAGGTCACTCCAAACCCTTACTTTTTGGTATAAAAATGATGTTTTTGTGACGATAGATGCATGTTTTTGTTTGGAGAAAGAGGAGCTCTTGATTTTAAGATTGTAGGAGCATGAAGAGGGTCAATCTCTCATTCTTTGGCGATCCATGGAGAGCTAAATATCTCGACATCAGTCCAGAGGTGACATCAATGCCAAAGAACCCGATTAAGCATATTGTTTCTTTGTGTTTGTTATTCTCACTCTCTTTTTGAATTGATTATGTTATCTTGTGTTTGTGGATTGGGTATTGTGTAAGAATGAACTTGATGCTCTATTGGATTGTTTTTCATGGGAACACATTGCTAGAACTTTAAATACAATACGTAATAGTCGTGTTTGAATTCATTCATAACAACTAATGGTATTATATCCTTAGGGATAATGTAACCTAGGTTAAATGATAAGAGCTTGTGAGCTTGTTACTTCGATTGGTCTATTTTTCTCATTCATAAGGTGGCTGTATGATTAAATTTAGAGAGCATCTTCTACGCTATTGGTCTATTTTTTTCATTCATAAGGTGGCAATAACTAAGGTTAATTGATGAGCTCTTCTTAATTAATTATGACCTAAGAAAAAATCGGGATTCACAGAGCTTGTTGTTAATCTATGAACAATAGTTCAAGGATAGGTATAAGGATAATAATCCAATGAAATGTGTTTCATTAGGTGTAAAGTAAGATTGAACTAAAGAATGTATCCCTAGAGAATTTATCACTTTCATCATTTTATCATGTTTCTTTGATTTCTTTCCATTAGTTTAGTTTTATTTTATTTTATTATATTATTTTATTTTCATTTAAAAAGCTTTACACACTCTCTTTGTGGGATCGACCTAGACTCACCACTGCTATAGTTGTAGGTCTAGTTATTTTGAGTTATGTTACAACATACTATGTCAATTTTGACAGTGTTTCTGGGTAGTGCGATGTTTTATTTTTTCTTGATTTTAATTGGTGTTTTGTACATTTTTTTTGTAATTTCTTTTTAGTTGTTTCTTGATCTTTCCACTTTTTATTTAGTATTTGTTTATAAAAAAATTTAAAAATTTCATAGACGGAAGCAATTTTTTCTACAACTCATATTCTCCATCTTATAATCATGTTTGGAGTGATCATACGAAGTTCAGCTATAGATGGGATAGTCAACAGAATTATTCCCCTGATATTATGCAAGATAAACAACAATTGTCGTATATACCAGAAGATTCTTATCATGACTCAAGTACATCTCTGGAAGACATGCTTAATATTGTAACTACTAACAATATTCAACTTCAACAGGGTATTCAATAGAGTGTACAACAATTCCAGGTGGATTTGATGCAATTCCACTAAGATACAATGTCTAGACTCTAGAATATGGCAAGGTAGTTGGGTCAAATGACAAAAGCTTTTAACTACCTAACATTACAAAATTAAGAAGAGCATCCTTATCAACCTAAGGTGTACCTAAGGGACGATAGTGTAGAGACCTTACAAAGTGAAGAGGAGCTTGAGAATCTTGAGAGAATTGATTAAGGAATTGAAGTGTAGAAGGAGCTCGAAGCAAAAAAGAAATATCATTTATCTCAAAGATAAATGCTGAGTCCCTTGTTGTTTTTAATATTAATCCTTCACCTTTACATAGCAGATTGGAGGAATTAAATGAGGAAGCAAAAGATGAAGAGACATTTGATGTATTCTAAGAGTGCAAGGATTTAGTAGAGCATGGAAATTTGAAGATAGGGAAGATGCTGGAGGTAAGAGGTCATCAACTAAGAACCTATCCTGAATAATATCACATGGAGGAAGGTCAAACCGTGACATCTGAGGATCATAATTTTTTCACGTGAGGAAAGTATGGAGTCAAGCTAACGTCACAAAACAAAGGTGTTTCTTGGGAGGCAACCAAAAGGAAGTTGATTTCTTTTCTTAACATTTTCACTTTTTTTTTATATCCATGTTTGTTTTCAAGTTTGCTTATTTCTTACTTTTTTTAAGTTTTCAATAAAAAGAGAGATAATCAGGCAAGCAAACAAACATTCTCTTTTTCTATTGCTTCTAGGATTATAAAGTCATGATTAGAGTTTGAATTGACTAAAAGAATTAATGGCAAATTTTGTATGTACTTTTACTCTTGTGATTGGTTAGTGTGCATTATCTTTATAAGAGTGGTGACTAGTGGTAGACACAAGTTAATGAGATTTTGAGCCTTTATAGAATGACACATCCATATCAGTATCATTATCTTTTGCTTATGTGTGACCTTCATGACATGTACATCTTGACTTTGCTTTGATTTTCTATTTAAGAGCACATTTTTATCACATGCAGTAACATGAAAATGATTAGCCATTCTTTGTTTTTCTAAGATACATTAGCCAAATAGCAAACCTATCATTATGAATTTTCCTTTGTTGACTCCCTTTAAGCATTATTAGCCTTTCCTTTTATGCAAACCAATTTACATGTTGATTGTCGATGATTGTGGATTTACAAAAGTATAAGTGTGGGGGTGTGTGTCTATATATGGTGGTTATAATTGTTGGGATGTTATTTTATGTCTTGTCAATGAAATACCCATGTTGACGTAGCTTCTTTCAATGTTTATATATAAAAAAGGAAAAGAAAAAGAGAAAATAAAAGGGTAAAAGAAAAAGAAAATAAAAGAAAGAAAAAATATATGTTTAAATAAAATTATCCAGGAGGAAATACATATAGTTTGCAAAGTTAATTGTGAATAGTTCCTCCTTCTAAAGTTGAAGTGAATGGGTGATTTAAGTATGTTAATTATGAGGCAGATGTTATTTTTTGAAGAATCACTAGTATTAATTTCAATGTATTGTCATCAATTGCATGAGTGATTCCTTCTTGTTTGTTAGGCTACATGTGTTTTTTGGAGTGAGAGTTTGAATTTGAGCGAGGAAACGTAGTTTTTTCATTCATCATAGTCGATGTACACAATTGTGAGTGAATGTTAGTTTTTTACCCTTGATGTTATGTTGAGTATTTTTCTTGTTTCACCAGATTTGATGGCTTTTACATTACACAATCCAATCACATCTTACCTTAACTCTTTCCCACATTATAACCCTAAAAGGTTCTTTGATTCATGATTATACATGTGAACCTTAGCGGTAGAGAAGTGAAATGATTTGTAAAGTTGTGAAATGTCATAATTATCAATGATACTTGAGTGTAACCATTAATATCTCTTATTTAAACACATTTTGTAACGTCGGACTCTCTGAACTTTTTGTATTGTGTTAGATCTGGAGATACTATTGTATATTAATATATACATGGTTGTAATGAGTTCAAAGATGTATTTGAATCCTTTTGGTATGTATACCGGTGATATAAAATGTTATATACCCTTACATGAACTTAGAGTTCATCAATATGCGAAATCTTGTAGATTTCTAACATATAATCTTTTAAGTGTGAAAAACTGAGTCCATTGGATGGATATGACCACGGTGGTCGAATTAAATGTATTCTAATGCCTTAGAGGTGATTAGACATGATTTATAGACTTATCGGACACTTAGAAAGCTTAATTGGAAAAGTTGAT
>JAOSBN010034533.1:0-15980 GCA_027563595.1 Erythroxylum suave
CCCCAAATAGCCTAAAAGGTCCTTCTCTAGAGTTTTACAAGACTGAGAATGTTGTTTTTAATGTTTCAGCATCTTTTGATTTATGGCATTCTAGACTAGGACATGTGTCCAAAGACAAAATGCAATACATCAATGAAATCAGTGTTTCTATCCCTACTAAACATGACTGTTTAATTTGCCCTCTGGCCAAACAACACAAGAAACCTTTTCCCAAACATGATATACATTCAGTTAGACCTTTTGAGATTGTTCATATGGACTTATGGGGACCCTACAGTGTTTCCACTATGGGAGGTTCACATTATTTTCTCACAATTGTTGATGATTACACTAGGGCTACCTGGACATTCATATTAAGGCATAAGAACCAGACCACTCAAACCATTGTGCAATTCCTTAGAAACATTGAAAGGCAATTTGACACTAAAGTGTTGAAAATTCAAACTGATAATGGAAAGGAGTTCATCAATCAGGAGTGTGCTAGGATCTTTACAGAAATGGGAATCCATCACCGAAAGAGTAGCCCCTATACACCACAACAAAATGGTGTGGTGGAAATTAAACACAAACACTTACTCCAAATCACTAGAGCCCTACTGTTCAATGCCAAACTACCTAAGGGATACTGGGGAGAGGCCCTACTAACAGCCACATACTTGATTAACCGAATTCCAACCAAAAACCTAGGTTGGATAAGTCCTTTTGAGAAGCTACACAACAGAAAGCCTACCTATGATTACCTAAAAACCTTTGGTTGCCTTTGCTTTGCCTTAGACAAGACTCCAAGTAGAACAAAACTAGATCCTAGGTCAAAAAGGTGTATATTCCTTGGGTACATGCCTGATTACAAAGCCTACAGAGTCATGGATCTAAATACCAAAGAAGTATTCATGTCGAGAGATGTTGTGTTCTATGAAAGTGTTTTTCCATTTGAAGATAAGGTCACAAATACCACAGCAAATTCAGAACCTTTGTTCACAAGTTCTCTAACCAATACAGACACAGAATATCACATACAAACACCTACCATGATAAACACACAACCTACTGAGTCATGTGACACCAATTCAGAACAAAGCTCCCATACACCTGAACATACATTACCAAACAACTCACCTAACCTAACCACATTACCTACAGCTCCCACACAAAGGAAAAGCAATAGAGTGCACATAATACCCAAATACCTGCAAGACTATGTTCTCCAAACCACAGCTAATCGGTCCACTCACTTTCTTGATGATAATGTAGCATTACAAGTCTGTTGTCCTGCAGGAACAAAGGAAGATAGGTTAAGAGTGTTGAACATCTAACACAGCAGTGATTACAGCAATTTCATAGGTAATGTCTTTGGAATTTTTGAACCTCTATCATATGAGTCTGCAAGTAAATATGAAAGATGGGTGGAGTCCACGAATGTGAAACTGTCTGCATTGGAGAAGAATAAAACTTGGGTACTGACAGATCTACCTAAAGGAAAGAAGGCCATAGCCTTGAAGTGGGTGTACAAGGTTAAGCATAATTCAGATGGGACACTAGACAAGTTGAAATCTAGACTTGTGGCTAAGGGTTTTAGCCAAAAGGAAGGAGCTGACTATTCAGAAGTCTTTTCTCCAGTGGCCAAAGTTGTGACCATAAGGATGTTCCTGGCCATTGCTGCCTCCAAGCAATGGCCAATACACCAATCTGACATCAATGATGCCTTTCTGCATGGATACCTAGAAGAAGAACTGTATATGCTGCCTCCTCAAGGCTACACTAAGGCTAACGAGGGACAGGTATGTAAACTGATCAAATCCATTTATGGTTTAAAACAGGCGGGTAGGCAGTGGAATAAAGAACTATCCTCGAAACTACACTCACTCGGTTTCACTAAGTCTGAAGCAGATCATTGCCTATACACTAAGGGGACAAGAGAAGATTTCATGGCAGTGATTATCTATGTCGATGACATTTTGATCACAGGTGCTAATGAAGCACAAATGGAAACAGTAAAGAATGCACTGAATGCAGAATTCACAATCAAAGATTTGGGATATGCAAAATTCTTCCTAGGAATTGAAATAGCAAAAGCAGAGCATGGGATGCTACTTACCCAAAGTAAATACATCAGGGATATCTTACAGGAAACCAAGTTGTTGGATTGTACCCCTTGCACAACACCCATTGTTCCTGGAACAAAATTAAACATGGAAGAAGGTGAGTTACTGGAAAAGCCAGAACAATACAGAAGGTTAGTGGGAAGACTACAATATCTAGGCTTTACTAGGCCAGATATTACATACGCCACGCAACAGTTAAGCCAGTTCATGAGTAACCCTAGAGTACCACACTGGGACGCAGCAAAAAGGGTACTAAAATACCTTAAAGGAACTCAAAATCTAGGGATCTTTTACCCAACTAATGAAAGCCCTCACCTTGTAGCCTTTTCAGACTCGGATTGGGGCAGTTGCGTGTTTTCCAAAAGGTCCTTAACTGGCTTCTGCATATTTCTTGACGGATCTCTGATCTCCTGGAAAACAAAGAAGCAAACGACTGTGAGTTGATCATCAGCGGAATCGGAGTACAAAAGTTTGGCTACAACGACTTACGAGCTAAAGTGGATAATCCAACTACTTCAAGCTTTTAGGGTTAACGTTCAAAGACCTATACCTTTGTATTGTGATAGCCAGGCCGCGATCTACATCTTGAGAAACCCTGTTTTCCACGAGAGAACGAAGCATCTTGAAATAGATCTACACCTGGTTCGCGACTGTGTCAGTTTAGGGCTTCTTAAGTTGCGGCATGTGAGTATGAAGGAACATATCGCGGACTTATTCACAAAGGCACTGCCCGCATGCGTGTTTTTGGGTCTTCTTCACAAGTTTGGAATCGTTGACCGAGTCTCCAACTTGAAGGGAGGGTGATAAAAGACCCAACAGCTATGGGTTCGGGTATGACATGTTGGGTTGGAGCTCAGCAGGCCTAATTATCCAGACTTAACATTTTAGTGTTTCTTTATTTGTCACCTTAGGTTCAATCCTTTTAGTCATTTTACATTCTGTCATTTTTCTTACCTCTCCACTCTTCTGACACTGTACAGCTAGCAATTTCTCATGTCAGACAGGTACAATATTTTTTCCTTGATTCTAGGGGTTTCAACCAATAGCAAGGGAGGTAGAGTAGTATAAATAGCATTCTGTACATACTTTACAAGATGAATAAGAAATTTTATTCCTGCTGATTACACCATCACCTTCGCATCATTCTTCTACTTTTCTTATAGGAACAAATTGAACATCATGCAAAAATTTTGTTTTACCTTGAGTGGTTTTGATGGCCACTGTTCCTTTCCCTTCAACCTGTTTTTCTTGATCATCTCCCAATCTGACTTTTCTTTTTGAGTCTCATCAAGTTGCTTGAAGAGTGTCTTTTTACCCATCATATGATTGGAGTACCTACTTTCTACAAACCATACTTCTTACATCAATTGTGTCACAATATGCCACAAATAATCTACTTTCATCATAGGCTTCTTTTGCAAAATTTACTTGTTTATCTTTGAACCAACAATCAGCTTTCACATGTCCATATTTCTTACAATTATGACATAGAATGCTGCCTTTATTATTGTTGATTCGTTGCTTATATCCTCTCCCTCCACCTCTGCCACAGCTGGAATTCTTTCCTTGAAATCCTCCTCTACCTCTTCCTCAACCAGCAGCTTTTTCTTGCTCCTTGAGCCTTCTCCTTTTGCTTGGAATGCCTTTTCTCCATCCTTTTCTTCAATTCTATTAATTCTTGCTTCATGCAATTGCAAAGAACCCCTCAACTCATTAAAAGAATAACTGGCCAGATTTTTCAATTCCTCAATAGCTGCAACCGCATGATCAAATTTAGGAGTTAGACTTCTCAATGCCTTTGTAACAACAGACCTCTCCAAGACCTTTTCTCTATAGGATCTCATTTGGTTGACAATTGCTTCAATTTTGGTTAAAAACTCTTGCACCGATTCTCCGTTCTTCATATGCAGATTTTGGAATTCACGATTAAATGTCTACAACTTGACCCTGACTATTGTGGATGAACCATGATATGCCAGCTGCAAGGTTGTCCAAGCCTCCTTTGCTGTTGTGGCTGCTGCAATTTTTGAGAAAACTGAGTCATAAGCAATTTGTTGAATGAAGAACAAGGTCTTCGAGTCTTTCTTCTTATTTTCTCTTAATCTGGTCTCCTCATCTTGATCATCGTAACCATTTTCCACCGAGTCCCACAGCTCTTGTGACTTGAATAGTGTTCTTATTTTGATACTCCAAAACTCATAGTTGTCTCCTTTGAAAATTGGCATGGAACGCTGGGTTATGCTAAGTGTGTAGTTATTGTTGCTATTGTTTGCCATGACGAAACGCCCAAGTTATGAGGGTAACCAGCTTTGATGCCACTGTTAGAGTTGATTTTAAGAGGAGATAATCTACAGTACCAGATTAAAGAGAAATAACTAACAGTGAAGAAAGTTTCGTTTTATTGATTGCTCTTCAAAAAATAGCATAACAAAGCTTGCCTATTTATAGGCTTACAAATAACTAAACATAGAAAAAATAGGAAAATAGCCGTTGGCTAACAAAATAGAAAAATATCTCAAGATTTGCTAACTAATCTAGAGCAGATAGCGCAGCATATTCTTCAGATATTTACTGCAATAAAATTTGAATAATATCTCCAACCGTTTCATCTCAACCGCTCTTTTTTTGGCTATTGTCATCTTCTTTGGTAACAACTACTTGCAAATCATTGACGAAAAGCCCTACGAGGACCTCTTCGCTTACGATGCTAGGCAACCATGAGCACACTATGGAAAACTTTGATCTTGAAGAATAGAATTTGATAACCAATGAATAATAACGATATATGTAATTTTTATCTTGACATTAGAATGTTTAGATCTATCCTTTTTGTTAATGTTTTCTTCCCTTTACTTTAAAATCGTGACTGCCTAAGCCTTCAACTTTTAAGAGACGATGGAAAAAATGTTGACAAGCACCAAATCTTTGTTGCCTCCATTGTTGACCTTTTCTCAAAGAGAAAGTAGCAAGCACAAAAAGGTGAAGACAGTAAAAAAAATAGGGACTTGTTTTTATGAAAAGAAACTTGTTTTAAAAACACACAAAAACATCTTTTTGGCGTTTCTATAAAATTGTTGAGGTTTATTTATTTTTGAAAACAAAATGATAATAATACGCAACCAAACATATTTTAATGGCTTGTTTCTCTTTTTATAAAAATCACAACAAAAAATAGGGAAAAAAAAACAACCCTAAATTTATTATTCTCAAATAATTGAATCTTCTATATATATATGGACTCAAATTCCATAAGTTTTGAAAAAGATGACAAATTATAATGAGTAATCAAGACTAGGCCATAAACTTATTAAGAATTTATTAATACTAGCTCAAAGCCAATAATTTATATGTACATAAATAGGGCAGAAAATTATTATATCTTTCTAATACTCTCCCCGATGTTTGATTTACATAGATTGTAACTTCATGGCTTTTAGAAATTAAAATCGAAGTTATTGATAACAGTTTCATTAAATGTTATAATCAAAAAGTTAAATTATCCTTTAAATTTAAAAATTTGTCGAATTTATAATACTAATTAAGAGTATTAAAAATATTAATTAAATATTAATAATTCTAATTTATTATTATTCAACCTGTTTTCTGGTAATATATGATACACTTTATGCTCTATTTTACCGTTATATTTCACTAAATTGTCCGTGCTTCCAAGACTGAATTTAATATTACGTTATCCCAACTCGATCCCTCTGTGAATGTCTTTGATAATTTTCATCCCCTTCATCATCCTTACTTCTCCGTCCCATTCCTCTTCCTTAGCAGTTAGCATCAACTTCCATTCTAACAAGCTCTTAATTCAGCGACCTTAATATGGTTCCCATTAACATAGCTACGACCAATTGGGTGGTTGCAAATGCACAAATTCCACAACCCAAGTCATTTAAAAAGGTTTCATGTGAATCAAACTTTAGGATTTTGATGGGCACAAATGAAAGTGTCTTTAGGTTTGCGGCAAGAGTATGGAGCATTCTCTGGGTTTTCATCTCCTGACCTGAATATTGTTTCTGCATCTTTTTGCGCTTATTGGAACCTACGCATTGAGACGAGGCCGCCAAAGTAGAGGACCGGTGATGTCAGAGAGTTTGAAACAAGGCAGTGATAAATAAGAAAATCTTTTGGGCTTAAATTTTATTTTATAATGAAATTATGTAAATACCTATACCTAGTGTGCTAATGCGTAAACGACCTAGGTAGGAGACAATTCATTATAGTTATAACAAATTAAAAACGTTAATAATAGAATTATATTTGTACGAATTTATTATTTTATTAATACTTTTACTCATTCTAATCTGTATTCTAAACGAGGAAACATTTCAGAAAAGAGAATTATTATTAACAATGCGAATTCAATAACATCCTTACTTTATAAAGTTTGAAAGAATTAAAATAGTTATATACGACCATGTTTTCTTTCTTTTTTAAACGCCATGCCACAAAGTTACTTCACTCATCGCGTGATTTAAATGTTTTCTGATAGAATATTGAATGAACATGTTCTTTCCATTTAAATCATAAAAGAAAATCTTCTTTCCATTGAATTAGGCTTAAAATTGAAGGGGTTTGATAATAAATAATATGAATTAACTAGTTGTCCGGTTCAATTATATTTAATATCCTGTTTTCCTAAAAATCGGCAAATTTGTAGGTTTATCATCATTTCTATATACCTAAACTAAACTTCAGAAATCAAAACTTAAAAACTCAAAATCATTCCCCCCTGTTCTCATCGCTTCCTTTCATGGGTACAGCTCTAGTCCATTTTAAGTTTCATATCACATCCTTAATTCTTCAGTAGCATTGAATACGATAAGCTTATGGTCATGGCTAAAAAGTTTTATATTGGGTCTCCGGCTCTCCCTGTCAATTGAAAGTGCACATTTAAAGTACAAGATGACCTGACACTCTGTGCAATGGTAGGCGAATTCAGAGAAACCATCTCTGCGTTCATAGCAGATAAGAAATTCGAAAGGACAACGATGAATAACGAAGTCTTGGGGTGGGAACAATATAGATGAAGTAGATGCTCCTGAGGGCAGTAGAGCACAAGAATTGCAAAGCCAGAAACTTTATGGTTTCAAAGAAAAAAATCACTTCCAAAAATTAATACAGTCCGTGACGTTTTATTAATAAAATGTTTCAGATTGTAAATACTTTTTGTGACATTTTTAGAATGTCACGAAAAGTTTACATATTCCGCGACGTTTTATAAAAAAGTAGTAGATTTGTAAGACTTTTTGCGACGTTTTATCAACGAAATGTCACGAAATAGAAACTACGACGTTTTATTGAATCAAACGTCACAGAGAGTGTTTTGAAAACGTTTCCTCCCAAGTGCAAAATGACGTTGTTTGGTTTAAAACCAAATGACATCGTTTTGGTTTTCTACGTGCGCACTGTTTCCTTCTCCACAGCTCCGTCATTCTTCCTCCTCCAGATTGCTCCATCGTCCGTCATGTTCGTGTTCTCTGTCGAGCTACTGCATCTCTGGCTATTGTGATCGTCTTCTCTGGTGTATTTCGTCCAGGTATTTTCGTCTTCTCTCTATCTCTTTAATGTATTTTCGTCAGTCTTAAATGTAGGATCTTTATAGTGTTTAACACCAAAATGAGAACTCTAGGCAGTCGAATAGCTGAGTAATATATGTCCCCTCCTATTACTAGAGATGGGCTGCTTAAGAATTGTGAATTTCTGGAACAAGTTAGCTCTATTTTGAAACTTTTGTTTTCTGTCCTTTCCCATACTGCTTTCCCTATCCAAATTGTGTTTTGTTTCCTCATTCTTTGAATCTTTTTACCATGTTCTTTTCCTAATACATTTAGTTCATTTATGGAATTTTATTGTCTACCTTATTACTCCCCTAGTTTTCTTTTAAGAATCTTACCGATGTATGCTTATAGATTACTGGCAAATTGTGTTTTATCTTAATCTTTTTCATCATCTTCTTTTCTAATCTCATTCTTTTGACTTATTTAATTCTCCTCTTCTTTGTTAAAAGTTGAGAATCAAGACAAATGGTCTTCTAGAAGCTTATCATATAGATATTTTCAACATGTAATCAACCTATAAATATATAATTGTTTGATGATCAATTGGATTCTGGTGTATATTTTTGTATACAAATTAAAAGTATCTTGTACACTCATTAATCCTGCAAGACCTGTTGCATCTAGGCAGTATGAAAAAGACTTGAGTAAGAAAAAATACACAATTCATCTAATAATAGTCTAATGATTTTGAATTCCTAATTATACGCTGATCAAATTAAAGATTTAACCACTTTAAAAATATTTACTAAGTTAACAAATGAGCATAAAAGGAGCTTGATTTTAGGAAACCTAACTGCATTGTATTAATGATTTCGTTTACAAAGACTGTTGCATTAAATTTATCAAAAACAATTTCCTGTTTGTAACACAATAAATTGGAGCCAGTGAGGTGTTTGTTTGTAATGGACTAAATAGATAAAACTGTGTGTTTCGAGGATAGAAACGTGTTTGATTGCAGTTGACAGAACATAAAAAAAATAGTGTCAATGACTAAAGTACCCCTGCAGTATAATATGATTGGAAATATGTAATTCATTGATTATTTTAAAATGAATGATTTGTATTAGTATTTTTTAATTGTATTTATAAATAAGGAATTAAAAAAATGAGGAACCTAAAAATTTAATGAAATGAGCTAATGAATAGCAAAAAAACGTACAAGTTAACAATAAAATGAATTACGTAAATATTTTTTACAATTGTATCAATATTTTTTAATTGTATTTGTATTTTTAATTACGATGAAATAAAATGAAGAACCAAAATATTTAATGAAATGAGAAACCTAAAAATTTAATGAAATGAGTTATTGAATAAAAAAGATCTTACAAATTAAATTTTCTACTATATAAAAATTTAATAAAACATCTAAGCATTCATTGAATTAATTATATAATAGGTTAAAGATACATTCAAGCCTTATATTTTATTAAGAATATCATTTTTTGCTATTTATACACTTGGGCATGTGTGAAATATTAGTAATAATATGGGGTTATTTTTGTTCAACAACCCGTGTGTTTTGTTTCTGTGATAGGCATAAGAAAGTTGTGCAACAGTTTTGGAAGGAATAAAAAATTTGTGTTTTTGTGAACTGGAGACAGAACAAAAATAGGCAGTGTTAGCAACCAAATACTGCTAAGTATAGGATTTTTATGTTTTATTATTTGTCTCCACCTACAGAGACATTAACCAAACCTAACGTAAAATCTAAGAAGACTAATTCCTCCATTTATTTACTGCCAAACTCTAAGGAACATAGCAACTAAATCTAGGACTAAGTCAAGCGAAGGACTCCGTCCAAATATCTGGGGTTCGGTCGCTGTACACGTGCAGGTCTCGTGTTAATCTCTTTGGCGTCAAGATCATGCTTATCACTTTTTGTGACAAGGAGCACCATGAAATTGGGGGTTGGAAGATAGGTTGATGTAATATTGGGATTATATGGTATATTCTTTGTTTGTAGTACTAGGATTTTATGGTGTATTCTTTATTCATTTGTAAAAGTGCCAGATGATGATTGATAAAATTTAAATGAGGAAATTGTTTTGATATATAAATTGCAGCGGATCATATTAGTAGTGTAGAAGAATATTTCCTTGCACTGGACAAGGCTTTGGGCCTTCTTGTGCCTGCCAGTGGTGTAGTTATTACTTAGCCGTATCCCATCTATTTTTTGTTTAATTTTCTCTGTATTATCTGTTGTTTATTCTGGTATCTTGCGTTCGAGGTGCAATTTCTTAAAAATGAAATTTTATCAGCAACAAAATTCATCTTGATGGAGTAAGCTGATGTTCTATTTTGTTTGCTCTAAAATCTCTCTCTAGTCATTATTCATTCATCCGTCAACTTTATTACAAAGCAAACTCAAAGGAAACAAACATGGAAGTTGATGGGGATCCACGACATCCCAACATCGATGTAAGGAACCCAGCAGCACTCAAAGACAAGGACAGAAATGCTATGGGAGTAATGGCACTTCCTGAGAACCAGGAAGACTTGGAAAGCATGTTCGTGGACAACTCTGCAATGGAAGTTGATGTTACTGCTCCTCAAACCACAACACAGGGTGATGTTCCCCTGCCACATTCAAGTCACAAAGTAATCAGCTATGTAGAAGAAGGAAGATCCTTCAAAGCAGTGATCCAATCACAGGTTGTACCTTCCCCAACTGCAACCTCTTCCTCTACAGATAAACCTGTTCCATCCCCTGTAAGGACTCCATCTGCCTCCAGAGATAAGCTGCCAACAAGTAATCCCTTCAAAGTCCACGAAGTGAAGCTCCAGCCAGGTGATGTCAAACATGCCCATGGGACAAAATGGGCCATCGGTTACATTTGCTGACGATGTTCAAAACAGGATGGACATGAATTATGAGCACACATTGGTGATTAGACCTCTGGGGCGCTCAATAAACTATCTTATCCTTCACAACCGTCTAATGACCCTCTGGAAACCAAAAGGCAATATTCAACCCCTAAACATTGCAGATGGCTTTTACTGGTGAAGCTAGCTTGCAGAGAAGACTATCTCAAAGTTCTCCTACAGGGACCTTGGGTCATTCAAGGTCACTACATCATAGTTCATCAGTGGCATAGAGATTTTGACACAAAATCCAATCATATCGATGCAGTAACCACATGGATGCGTATACCGGGGTTACCACCTCGATATTTTCATGAAGAATTTCCAAACCAATAAGGAAGTTCGTAAAGGCAGACATACACACATCAGAGGTCGAAAGGGGACAATTTGCAAGGTTAGCAGTCAACATAGATCTAAACAAACCTTTACTTTGGAGCATCACAGTAGACAACAAACTATATCCCATCCAATATGAGGCACTCTACCGCATCTGTTTCGAGTGTGCCTCATATGGACACTCTAAAGAGAGCTGCCCAACGATCCTCCAACGACAAAAGAAAAAACAGAAGGTGAAAGGCATTCAGGAGGAGGCGTCTAAGTCCCAAGAGCAGCAAAAAGACTCCACCATCTCAATTTGGGAATCTTCATCGGCAGCCAAAGCTCGTACTTATCAACACAGCCACGCGCCAAAGTTCAGGCATCCCTCTGCATCTCAACGGCTAGATCTCAGTCAACCTAGGTTGTGGATGGTGGCACAAAAAAAGAAAAAGAATGGGACATCAGCAAATCAGAAAACAAAGGCGCAAGGCCTAACGGACAAGAGCAAAATCCAACACAAATTTCCAGAGGAGAAAGTCCCTACCTCTTCGTGGTTTGACGTACTTAAGGAAGTCCCAGCAATTACTCTGGACACAGCAACCAATGTGTCAAGCCCGCAACATTTCTCATTTAAAAGTAATAATGCAGCAACCCCAACTAGACCCAAGCTTAACAAAAGGCAGGCCAAGTCCAAAGCCCCAGAGACAAACCAGCCAAGAAACAGAAGGAAATTTACATCTAAGCATGAAGATTCCACGTGGGCCAAGAAGCAAAAAGAAGCCATTACTCATCCCACAAATGCTCGAACAAAGCAACCAGCTTGAAATGGGCCAGCAGCAGGGTAGCACACAGGAACCAGTTGATCTAGTGACACAGCCCATTATGCGCTTGCAACACTAGGTCAACAACAAGGCACCTTCAGACCAACCAACAATAGAAACCAATCATTTAGTTAACGACATAAATCATCCAGAGCCACAAAAGCTCAGTAAAACCAACTAACACCACTTGCCATCTTCAAAAGGAATCAACCAGGCCAAGAAGGTAAGGGTCAACAACATCCTACATAATCAGGATGTCTGTGACTCTCTTGACCAAGGAGATCATATTGAGGAGGAGTCTGATCTCCAAAAAGAACCACCAGACCCCCTACAGGTGCATCAACGTATGGAGGAGGAGGTTTTACCTCAAGCTTAAAGGTAAATCCTCAATCAAACCTTTTCTTTAAAATGGAGATAAAAATCCTTTCATGGAATTGTAGAGGTATCTCTAACAAGAAAACCACATCTGCCCTGAAAAAACTGATCAACCTGCACAAGGCAAAAATTGTTATCCTACAAGAGCCTCGTGTCAGTGGGAATGAAGCACAGACCATAATACGTGCAATAGGTTTCCAAAACTCACGTAGGGTTGATTCAGTAGGTTTCAGTGGTGGTATCTGGATTTTATGGCATCCTTCCATTTCACTTTACATTATCGAGGCACACTGGCAATTCTTACATGCAAATGTAATACTACCGGACAACTCAAATATTTTGCTTACAGCAGTATATGGTAGTCCACACCCCTCCATTAGGAGGGAACTATGGAATAGATTAACTCTTCTTGCAGGGCTGATCACATTACCATGGATGGTACTTGGAGATTTCAATGCATATGTCAACAAAAAAGACAAACTAGGCAAACAACAAACAAATGGCTGCTCCAAATTCAAAGCTTGGATTAACCTAGCTGACATGCAAGACTAAAGCTTTACTGGTAATAGATTTGCATGGTCTAACAAGCTTTGTTTTGGAAGATTACACAGGGCCATGGCAAATACCCAGGCACTCAGCTGGGCAAGCACTATAGCCACCCAACACTTACCCAAAATTTGTTCAGACCACTGCTCAATCTTAGTAACCATAGAAAGGGACACGGACAAAGTTCATACTAAGGTAAACAGTTTCAGGTACTATACATCCTGGGAACATCACCCTCAGTGGAAACAATAGCTGGCCTTAGTGTGGGAAGATCAACCCTCTTTACACAATGCAATTAAGGCACTTCAAGAAAACAATAATGAATGGAAGTACCACATCTTTGGTGACATTAATAAAAAGTTGAAGAGGAACTTGGCACGGTTACAGGGCATTCAAGATTCCCTACCAATGAACCCACCACAAAGAATATGGGATTTGGAGGAGAAGCTTAGGACAAAACTTGAACAACTAATAACACAACAAGAAGAGCTCAAACAACAAAATAGAAGATTCAAGTGGCTTACAGAAGAAGACAAACATTCTACCTCCTTCCATCAGACCCACAGACAGCAGAAAGCCAGAACCAAAATCAGCATGCTTAAACTTCAAACAAATGACTGGACTACGGACAAGGAGCTCATTCAACAAGATATCACAAAGTACTTCAAAACCCTTTACACAGAGGAACCAACCTAAAACACAAGCCAAAACTCATTTTCTGAAGTCTACAAGGTCAGGAGTTTTTTTCCAGTCATTGACATCTCTTTAAAAAAGATGCTTGCAGAGGATATTTCTATACAGGAAATCAATCCGGCACTCAAAGAAATGCAACCAGACAAAGCTCCAGGACCAGATGGGCTTACTGCAGCTTTCTATCAGAACAACTGGAAGACAGTGAATAAACAACTCACCCAAATGATCCAAAATGCTTTCAAATCAGGGACTTTTCCTCAACATCACAACAAAGGCATGATTGCATTGATACCAAAAATAAAAGATCCACAGCGAATCACATAGTTCAGGCCAATCACATTGATCAATACATGTGCCAAAATCACCACAAAGGTACTGGCAAATCGGCTCAAACAGGTACTACCCCAACTGATTCACCAAAATCAATCTAGTTTTTTGCAGGGAAGGAGCATAGTCGAAAGTATATTAACAACTCAGGAAGCAATACACACCATGCAGCAAACAAAAGGTAAACAAGGTTGGTTCATAATTAAACTGGATTTGGAGAAGGCTTTCGATAAGGTACAGTGGAGTTTTATACACGATACACTAATTGATGCAGGCCTGCCTCATAGTTTCATTAATCTAATAATGAGCACACTCACAACCTCCTCCACTAGAGTTCTCTAGGAGGGCACAATGGGGAATGAGTTCAAACCAGCCAAGGGGGTGAGACAGGGTGACCCAATCTCACCCTACCTCTTCATTTTATGCATGAAACGATTGTCACAAGCCATTGACCAAAGTATACAACAAAAGAAGTGGCTGCCCCTCTCCTTTGAAAGGAGGGAAACAACTCTGTCTCACCTTCTTTTTGCAGATGATATCCTTTTTTGCTAAAGCTACCTTAACACAGGCTCATAATATCTCTAATCTTCTTGCTGAGTTTTCATTCTACTCTGGACAAAAGATAAACAAAGCAAAATCCAGCATTTTTTTCTCTCAAAATGTCCCCCAGCAAATAGCCAGTGACATAAGCTCATATCTTCAAATGGAGCCAGTCACTGATCTAGGAATCTATTTAGGAGCTCCCCTAATCCATGGTCGGGTTTCTAAACAATCACACCAGGCCATAATTGAAAAAGTTAGAACTAGAGTACAAACTTGGAATCCTAAGACCATCTCCCTCCCAGGACGACTTACTTTGTGTAAAACAGTCCTGGGGGCTTTACCATCCTTTCTAATGCAATCCACATCCCTACTGAAATTGTCTGGCAGGGAACTTGACAGATGTTGTAGGAAATTTCTATGGGGATGTAACACCAATGAAAAGAAAACACCACTGGTCAAGTGGGATGAGGTATGTCAACCCAAAGATAGAGGAGGCCTGGGACTCAGGAAATCAAATGAACATAATGCAACATTACTACTCAAACTAGCATGGGATCTGCTACAACTGGACACGAAATTGTGGAAAGTGATATTCACGGCTAAATACATCCTATCTCCCATGGATCTACTGGGTCCACTCCCAAAGAAGTCCTCTTCACATTTCTATAAGAAATTAACCAACTTCTGGAACATATTGCATAAAGGAATCAAATGGAGTTTAAGGGATGGAAAGACAGTGCTTTTCTGGCAGCAATACTGGCTCCACCAAGACATATGCCCCATGGATTGGGCAACACAACCAATTCCCCTGGAGGAACCGAACTGCCCAACCCATTATTATTTGGATTCCTCAGGTCAATGGGACATGATGAAAATACAAAGACTGTTACCTACTCAAATCACATAAATGCTATTAGCCACCCAACCCCCAAATGAGGTTCTGGGCCAGGACCAAGCTACATTGCGGTGGGCAAGTAATGGAATATTCAGTACAAGCTCAGCCTATCAAATTATCTACTCAAATGAATGGCAACATATAAAGAAATACTGGAAAAATCTATGGAGGCTACAAATCTCGGAAAGAATCAAAAGCATGTTATGGAAAATGTTGAAAGGGGCTTTGTGGACAAACAATAAGCGATTCAAAATTGGCATGAGTGCTACAAGGCGATGCCCAAAATGCCATCATGAGGAAGCACTCCTCGACACATTCAGAGATTGCCAAGACACATCACAGCTATGGCAAAACATATACCCAGCTCTGCCATAGTCTTTCTGGACAGAGATGGACTTCAGACAATGGACCATTACTAATATAAATTGTACCTCTCTGTAGGTGGAACAGCCTTGGAGCACATGGTTTGCAATTACGTGCTGGAACTTGTGGACTGCAAGGAATGAAAAAGTCTTCCAACAGAAGCAAATCCTGGGAATTGCCTTGCAAAACAAAATCAAGGCATTAATCTATTAAAATAAAAGAGCTTTCGAAACAATTAAAACCAGGAACACAGAAGTGAACTTAGCTGGCCAAGCACAAGAGGACGCAACACAGACCACTCCCAGATCTGGCCACCACTGCCTTCGAACCGACGGAGCGGTCAACAGATCTACTGGATGAGCAACATGCAGTGGCTTTATCGAATAGCCAAATGGAGAATGGCTGATGGGTTTCTCACACAATTTAGGAATCTGCTCCCCATTGGACGCAGAGCTATGGGGGATATCGAAGGGACTGGCTCTTGCCGAGGAACAAGGGATCTCACGATTGACTGCCCACACTGACTGCAAAGAAGCGTTTAACCTACTATAACCGGCGACCG
>JAOSBN010034564.1:0-15979 GCA_027563595.1 Erythroxylum suave
TATAATTATAAAAATATTTAATGGATATTATCAAATAAAAGGATTAGAAAATAATTATATTAACTAATTCAATTTCATAGAAAAAGTAAAAATAAAACTCAACAATTTAATTATATGTTTTTTGTCTATATTAAAAAATTAATATTCATGATATATTTTTTTGTCAATTTTTTTTAAATTTTTACGAAAATTAATTTTTTTTAGGATTATGAATGTAAGTAATTATAGAAGGTATAGAAGAGGAGCTGGAAATGACGGGGGCCACCCCGCTATTGGGAATGGCGAGGTGGCCCCGTCACTCCCACTCTGCCATTCCCAATGACAGGATATCCTATATCTAACACTTCTAATTTTTTTTTGTATGAAATTTTTTTTATAATAAATTAAGAATTTAGCCGAATTTGCCTGCATCGACTTTCGAATGTTGATTGGGTGGAGTTCAAAAATATCTGACAGCCGAAAGAACAAATATCGATGGGCCCCGACAATAAGAGGCTTTTCCAATCCATAGCTTTTCCGAAGGGATACTTGCACAGTTCAATGGCCATAATCTCTGCAACAGTACTATCATCACCTTCAGTCCACTCATCATCCTCAGCCCCAGCCATTTCCCCCAGCGTCAGAACTTCCCGCCATCTTAAGTTGGCTACATCCGACGAATCACTCATTCTCGCCGCCGCAGCCGAGGCACTGGCGCTGGCAACAGCGGCGGTCGGGGCTGCGAGAGAGGCCGTGGAGTTATCATCGCAAATGGGAATGGGGAGTGGAAGTTGTGGTGTGAAGTTTAGGAGGAAGAAGAGAAGGAAAAGAAGAAAAGGGTTTCAGTGTTTAGAAGTAGAAAACAGACATGGTCTGTATGAGCCTTTGAAGAGTGGGTATTTGAGCCGAGCGCAGGAGGCTGATTTTTGCTTGTGCCTTCAGGTACGCTTCTCGCATAGTCTCTGTCTTGGGTTGTACTGAAACAGCGAGTTTATGAAATTACTGCAACTTTTAACAGGATCAAGCGAGATTAGAAGCTTTGAGGAAGAAGATTGTGGATGCTCAGGAGGCCGAGCCCACATCAGATCAATTGGCGAAAGCTCTAATGACGAACAAGAGTCGTGTAGATAAAATACTGTGTAAAGGAAGAGAATCATCAGAAGGAATTACTCGTAACTATCGGAAACTCGTTGTGTCCATTGCCACTGCTTATCGAGGCAAAGGATTGAGCTTCGAGGACCTCATTCAGGTTCTTGTACATTGTTTGCTTTAGTTACTTGTTCCAGTGATGTGACATGAAACAAAAGTTCCAACTTTACAGGAAGGGACCATTGGACTTCTTAGAGGGGCTGAGAGATTTGATCCAAAGAGAGGATGTAAGCTATCAACATACTCTTACTGGTGGATCAAAGAAGCCATCATTACAGCTGTGACGAATAAAGGCAGAATTGTTAGATTACCGGTAAGATCATGCAAAGATAATTGTTCAAGCTCAAACATAGCACGTTTTTGCGGGTTATTGTGCACTACGAAGACTAACGATTGCGGGTTCTATGGATAATTAAGCGATATGAATGGATGGAGTTTGACTGAATGAAGTATTTTTTATGAACGTCATACAATTTTTCATTCCCAACTTTTTCTTGGCTTTAATGAAGCCTGAGTGAGTTTTGGCTGTTGTGCTGATAATGAGTGAATGCATTCTTAGCTCATCTTATGTAGGGAAGCACATGGGAGATGGTGGCAAAAATTACAGAAACTAAAAATGCCTTGAGAAGCAGATTAAACCGAGCGCCTTCCTATGATGAGATAGCTGAAGTGCTCAACCTACAAGTTTCAACTGTTAGGCTTGGTTTTGAGAGGAGCAGATACCCACTTTCACTGGATCGAACACTGACTGATCAAGGTTGCATGACACTTCAGGTAATTTCATAGTCAATTTATGACTCCTCCACTTGTACTTACTTCAAGTTCAGACTTTGAGAAGGTAAGTCTTCAACTATGTAATGGAAGTCCAAAATCCATCTGGGACTTACTCTTTTTACCATTTTCATGCCTTCTTCATGAGAACTATACACATTTGGTTGGTTTCTCCAATGTCAGGTTGTTGAGTTCACTGTAAATCTGTTCTTGCAGGAGATCATACCAGGGCCTGATGAGACAAATCCAGAGAAGATGGTGAAGAAACAACTAATGAAGCTAGAGTTAGAGAAGCTGCTTCAGACACTTGATGAAAGGGAAGTACGTGTACTGAGATTGAGATTCGGATTGAATGGGCAGACACCACTATCCTGCCAAGAAATAGGAAGATTGATGGAATTATCAAGGGAGAGAGTTAGACAGATTGCTGTGAATGCACTGTTGAAGCTAAGAAAAACAAGCACGGACAGTCTTAAAGCATATGTTTTATTAGAATCCTGAATTGTCTGAATATTTTTTAACAAAGATTCACATATCTAGGAAAGTTTGTAATTCATCGATTCACAGAATTATCAAAGTCAAATCTTGTAAAATGAGGCAATGGCGTGAAGCACGTATTGCTGGGCATTCTCGCAAGGCGTTTGTAGTCCAACGGTTAGGATAATTGCCTTCCAAGCAATAGACCCGGGTTCGACTCCCGGCAAACGCACACGTAGTTATCTTATCCAATTCCTGTGTAATATTTTTCGAAATTTTAAATAAAAATAAATCATAAATAAGTCTAACTAATTAACCCCATATCATGAACTAATCAGATAACTCATTTCACTGCTTCATAATATATACATCACTGTTGGAATCATTGGAACCCTCAGTTCATTCTGACTTTATGCAGGGTGTGAAGAATGTATAAAGAAGCAGATGATAAGAATATACAAATGGAATAGCTGAGCAGATCCATTCCCGTAGCTACGTTACTTCATTCTGACTTATGCAGATTGTGAAGAATGTATAACGAAGCAGATGATAAGAATATACATATAGAATAGCTGAGTAGATCCACTCCCGTAGCTATCGTCACCATCTTGCTCCTCTCAAACATTTTCACTAAAAGAATCATGACGATGACGTGTCCCACTTTCGTCTTCAGTTCGTCGAGAGAGCTTATCTTCATCCACTTTGGTCTCTCCTGTTAATAATTTCCATTTTAATTACTTTAATTATATATATATATATATAGAATTAGTTTAAGTACATCAGGTTTGAGGTTAAGTTTACCTTTAAAGCAAACATTCCGAACAAGGAAGAGCCTTTAAGTGCACGATCAATAGTTGGAGATGTATCAGGAGGGACATTGCTGATAAATAATCCGTACAAACCCATGCCAAATATCAGCATCACGGTTCCAGCAAGGTAAACATCTGCAATGAATGTAATTAGTAAAAAAAAGTATCATTAATTATTATTTAATAGTTATTATTATTATTAACAATATATATAATAAGAGTTTTTATTTAATAGAGTTGATGTCAGTTGTACTTTATTAATGAATATATAAAATCAATTATGTTGAACTTGTATAATAACTTAAGTTTTTGTGATGAAACGGTCGCTTAATATGATATCAAAGTCTCTATGATTAAGTGGTCGTGAGTTCAACTCCTACCACACATCTATTATTTAGCATAAGGTAGAGTGAACTTGTGCAAATTTTAAGCTCAAAAAGTTTTCACTACAGTGAGTGCGTTGATGAATATATAAAACTAATTAAGTTGGCTTTACATAATAGTTTAAACTTTTGTGATAAAATAGTCACTTAATATAGTATCAGAGTTTTTATGATCAAGTGATCGTGAATTTAAATTTTACCACCTACCTAATTAATTCAGCATAAGATAAAATGGATCAATGTAAGTTTCAAGCCTAAAAGACTTTCAATTAGACAAAGATATGTTAGTGAATATACGAGGAGATTCAGTAGTTTCACTTCTAACAACATATATGACAGATCTTTCACTCCACAAAGAATTACTATTCTCACGATAATTAACACTTGTATCTTGCAAGCATATTAAACTAGACAGATTATTAATATGGAGGAAGAAAACTTTGCAGGTAGGCATGGAAAGGTTTTAACAAATTCTTGCAAAGATGGCAAAAAGGAAGATAGATTGAAAGAGAACATCACCAATAGCTTCGACTAAGCGTAGAACCATCTGTCCTGTGTGAACTCCTTTGACACAGCTTGTCCAATAAACTCTGTACGCATCCATGATATAAACACAACCCTACAAGGATGGGAAAATCAGAACTACAATCCCCTGTTTGATATTAGCAGAACAGAGTGAATCATCTACTTCAACTATAAAGACACTATGGTTCTATTTCATACGTCGATTTAGTCGAGACTTACATTGAGAAAGCACAAGAGTGAACCAGCAAGTGAACCTCCAACAGCCAGAAGTGCCAAGAAACGGAAGTCAAAGATGGTCTGTTCTAACAATTCACAGACAAAAACAGAGTGCATATTTTATCCTTATCAAAAACTCAAAACTGGGGTCAAATCAAATCACCGTACTTTTTAAGAGAGCTACGAACAAAAGATCTGAACCTACCCTCTCAATTTTAGACTCAGTGGACCGAAACAATCTGATCACTGGATGATTCCCGTTGGGGCTGGAAAAAGGTTGGTTAAACCTGGGGTCATGGTGTCCCGAGGGCTCCAGAAACGGCGTCGAGGAAACAACGGGTTGTGATGGCACCGACTCCGGTGACGATGAAGATGATGGGCTTAAAGTGGCTAAAGGGCAAAAGTATCTACGGCTGACCATCGAACGGCGGGGATTCGTCCATGGGGTGGATAATGAAGAAGCGGAGATAGAAGCAAACAGAGCCATTTGTAGAAACACAGACAAAAACAGAGGACCCTGATAACGCTCTTTAGATATAGACCGTTAAAATCGGCAGCAGTGTTCCAAAACTGAGCTAAGTCAAACCTTTGACACGTGCCTTCACGTGTTATAGAAAATGGTTGGTTATCAACAGAAGCCTAAGCCGCCCGTACTCTTTAAGATTTTTACCTTTGAAACGATTTCAGAAAGTGACAATTATATATGAAAAAATAACCTTAATTGAATTAATTAAATGGAGCCACATATGTCAAAAATTTTCTTTTATCATAATTTATAATTAGTTTTAAACGTATATTAAATAAAGAGTCGGATTAATCTCAGAGCGCAGGTGAGTTGGTAAGGGGCTCTCCTGACTTAAACAAGGTCGCGGGTTCGAATTCCCTTCATATATGTATTTATTTAAAACTTAGAGTCAGAGCTTTGCCTCCTACGAGGGACCTATCAGGCTCAAGTAGAGATTAACTTAAATGTGAATGGCTTAAAGTTGCCTTCCTATAATTAAGATCTCGCTAAAGTACTTCGTGAGCAACCAAATAAAAAAAAAGTCGTATTTATTCAAAATTTTATGGTTAAGTCCAAGCCACCTAAAACTTTATCTGGTTTGAATCTCTACCCGAACCTGAGCCCGATTGAACTTAAATACTTGGAAACTTAATAGGACCCAATTAAATATATTCTAATTTTAAAATGAAAATTACAATATTTCGTTGAAATTTTCTAAGTTTTGGGATTGATCGAGCTTGGGTTCAGAACTCAAAAAAAAAAAAAGTAATCTCCATCCGATATCTTATCAACTCAAGTTCAATTTATTGACTTCGGGTTAAAATAGACCGGATCAAACTAAACAAAACAAACATTGTCAGCCCAAATCATGAGATACAGATGCAAGTTTAGAAATCATATTTTTTTTTAGCTAAATCACTTTCAACACAAAATCGTAAGGATTTTTAATTAACCATGTGAGCTTCTATGTGTATAATTGTGTATAAAAAAGTTGAATCTAATTAATTAAAGCGATCTAATATGGTTATGATATTTTGGGCTTTATGCATCTAATTTTAAGTGTGGGCTTTATAAATGTAGAGATCAAGTTTGTAATTTCTAGTTTTATAATGGGTCAAACTAGAAATTAGAGTAGGTTTTATCGCAATAAAAGGGGTTATGGTCTATAAATTAAACGTGCGCATAATTATTTCTAACATTCCATCATTAGAGAGAAAACCGAGAATTAAGAAAAAACTTTGAAAAAAGGCTATATTTTAATTTAGAAGATAAATCGCGACACTCTAGTGCAAAATTTACAATAAATTTAAGTATACTTTTGTTTTTATTTAATTCTTGATAATTTGATGTAACGGGTCCTAAATTTAAGGAGATTAAAAATTAACTTTGATCTAATCAAGTAATTTCCAATCGGGTCAAGTTTTAACATAATGTCAATTGGTTCTAACTCTTTCTTAAAATATAATTTTAATTTATTTTAAATAATATTATTTTAAAAAACATATTTCATGTTAAAATATTCAAATCAAATCTTAATTGTATAATGTAAACCCGATCGAATTTCGAACCAATCGATCAATTCTTCTTTATTTTCACTTTATTTGAAAAATCAGTCTTCTAAACCTGTGGTCAACACCTGTACTTGGATATGGCCAAGTGTGCTGCTGGATTCAAACAAAAGTTAGGAGAAATGAGTTGAACAGCCTCCATTTCGATCTCGGGCTCTAATCTTCTTTACGGCTAAAGAATTGTGTTCAACGGGTCACCACCAAGTCCATGGAAGCAGCCGTTAGACTTTCGATTAGTTCCTTGGCGCCAATACTTGCTCTTGGGTGAATCGCAGATGGTATATAGGCTATTATTTAAGAATTTACCATTTCCATTATAGTTTTTTTAGTTCTGTCATCATTTGTAAAGTCCTTTAAAGACGCTATATCTGAAATATGCTTGATAAATTGAGATTGTCGGGTGCCTATGCTGATCATTGCTTCTACTCAGACAGCAGAGAATGACCCTCTTGCATGATTTTTCATTCTTTCAAGTTACAGAAGCTTCAACTAGAAAATTGCATATAGCAATATACATATTACATTAATGTCTGTCCTGCAGTGATTTAGAGGACTCTTCCGGTGAATGATGTTTTGGTTAATCTTTATGCTATAGAATACTACTGGAAGCCCATTGAAAGTCTAAACCACAACCACCCACTTGCTCTCCGGATGGTAGCTTTTTATCTGATTCCTCTACTTGGAAATCTTTTTCTCCTTTCTTTCAGTTTTGGTACATGCTCTCGAAAACCTTGGCTGAGGAGCCTGCGTGGAAATTTGCAAAAGAAAATGGAATTGACATGGTTACAATCAATCCAGGCTATGTGATTGGTCCTATCTTACAACCAACACTTAATCTCACAACGGGGTTGATTTCTGAGAGCATAAATGGTATTCTTTTCACAAGCTGACTAATACTATCATTCCATGTGAATTTTAAGGTCAACAAAACTTGTGCCTCATTTTTGTGAATAAAGAGAAAATTCTGGATGTAGCATTAGATATTTGACTTTATTGTTAGTTGAGACTATAAATTTGCCTGATCATTATATTCCATTCTGTATCATGTATCCTTATGGTATCAATGCTTCCTATGTAACAGCTGGAACATTTCCAGACAATACTTTTAGATTTGTTGATGTTAGGGATGTTGCCAATGCGCATATTCAAGCTTTTGAAGTACCTTCAGCTAGTGGAAGATATTGTATAGTTGGAAGAGTTGGACACTTTGTTGAGATTTTGAAGATTGTGAGAGAACATTACCCTAATCTGCACTTTCCTGAAGAGTAAGCTATTGTTTTGGACATGACATACATTAGCAATTTTATAAAAGATAAAAGATTGGTAATAATTCATTGGTTTGACATATAGAGGAGCAAAAGATTTAAGTAAAATGATGGGTTTTTCAATCCGTATACTATAAATGCTTTACTGGTCTGTTTCTGATCTATGTTTACTTTCACAATAGGGTTCCAGGTAGCAAGTACCAGATGTTCCCAAGTTATAGTGTATCTACTGACAAGGCAAAAACTCTGGGTATTAACTTCACTCCTTTAGAGGTGACTGTCATCGATGCCATCGAAAGCTTGAAGGAGAAAGGTTTTGTGAAACTTAACTAGATACTGAAGGAAGATGAAGTTGCTGCCGGATACAGATAAATGATCCAATCAACTATTCTATGGTGAAATATAGTCCTCTGTGTTGTTTGTTATATTTGAATTGTGAATTCATATTGTATTTTTTCCAGCCTGTGAAGATATATTAAACTATGAAAATTTGTTATTTCAATGATGAAATAATATTGTATCTTTTCCAGCCTGCTCTTTCCTTCTTTCTCTTGTTCAAAACCGTCCATAACACTTTCATCTCACATGACTTCCAAGCTTGTTTCATATGATCTATGAATATTTGTCAGATAACCATAGGGAAAAATGAAAAGAAATTCTTGAGTTTTGCTTGTTCTAATATGTTTGGATACATTCGTTTTATACGCGTACAATTACGCAGTGTTTGGTTGCTGTCCCTGTTAGTGGGGACAGAAGACAAAACATAAAAATCCTGTCTCCGTCCTATGTTTGGTTGCTGTCTCCAATTTTTTGTCCTTCGTCCCCGGATGATAGGGACAAACGTTTTTGTTCCTTCGAAAATCGAATGATAGAAACGCTTGTCCCTATCTCCGAAACATAAAACACAGGTGTTTTACAAAATCAGTTTTCACTCGTCTCCTTGTCTCTCTGTTCGTCTGGATCTCCAAAATACGCCCCCCCTTCTCCCTCACGAAATTAGTCTTCTCTGTCGACTGACAAGTATCGCAACTTCTCTCTCGCATGCTGCCCTTCTTCCCCAACACGTTCGTCTCTCCAGGGTCAAGTAAGTTTTTTATTTTATGATGGAAAAATGTCGCTCTTCCTTGCTTGACATTTCTCTTGTTGCGCAAATGATGTTGTACATTGTTGTCTTCTTCTAACCCAAAATTGGTTGCTCTACTCTCTGTCCCTCTTAAATCATTTTCTCGTTGACCCGAAGACCCACTTTTTGTTCATTACCAACAATGCACACCCATTGGGTTTGTTAGTTTCCTTCATCTCTGGAGTTTCAAGTTTGTTGCTTTTGCTTTCGGGAAGAAGGATTTTGGTTAGGAGATTTATTCAGTTTTCTATGTTTTGATGATGCACGAATTTCAGAGGGGATTTGGTTGGGAATTTGTAGACTGATCTGTTTTGGGGATTTGGTTGTATGCAAAATAGGTGAGAAATTTGTTAGTTGCCATCATCTGTTGTAGTTTTAGCTTCCATAATGTGTATGCATTGTCCCATAAGTTAGCTATTCAAATTCCCTAACCAGATAAGAGAGAAGAAGGAAGTGTTGAAGAGGGTTAAATTGATATGGAAATTTGAACATGTTTGCATATAAATGACTCAGAAAATGATGCATGAGAGAGTTGCATATAACATGTTATGTTCCAAACTTCTGAGTAATATATGGTTCATTTATAAATTCATTACTGCTATAGAAATTGTGTCTGAGCAATATCAGTTTAATTTATGGAATTGAATTCTATCTATTCATTCCACATGGTGTTTCAAACATATGGCAATTTGATTCTTCAAAATTAAAAAGCATAATCACTTTTCATAGGTTGTAATGCTTGATGCTTGCAAATGCAAAAAAAATTTCTGGGTTTTGGATCATCCTCTGATTTCCTGAATCCTTGGTTGTTGTTGATCGGTGAGAGGTTGCATATATCTCCAAAGATTTTCTTCTGTTTCTTTTGACAGGTATGTCCTATTTTCTGAATTTAATCAACTGCTTTAATTCTAAGTGAAATATACCCTTGTATTATTGGATGGAAGATGTTGATGTTTCTACAATATTCATGCTTTACAGACTTGCACTATAGATATTGAAAGAAACCAGGCAGTTTGTATGTTAATTATGATGATTAACTTAATTGGTTGACAATTTATAGCTGTAATTGTACAATTTGTATATGGATTTTGCTTCTTTATTTGAAAACATACGGTTGATTTCTCAGTTTTCATCCCCTGATTGGTCCCTTTGATTTCTCCCAAACGATATGTATTAGACAATTCACTATGCCAAATGTGATGACTAGCTTCTCCTTTTGATTTTAACAGTATAACAAGGGCAAGTTATCAAATTATATGGCTAATAAAGTTATTTCTTTGGCATTATTATTGCAAGTTGCAGCAGTATTTTGTGTTTATGATATCCGATACAAGATTTTCATCTACGTACATTTTATGAAACCACTTGACTATGAAATATCATGGACATGTTGTCCTCAATGAACTAGTAATCTAATCTTTGCTTCGTTTAATTATGATACTCCACAGCATAATGCATGCAATAATTACTTCTTTAAATTGAGGACTACATTTGTGTATCAGAACTATTTCTAGTAATGATAAATTTCGAGTAAGGTCTTAGCTAGACATAAATAGCTCTAGCAAGATACTGTTTCCAATTTAGAGTCCTTGGATCTTCTATGTTCCAAACTCTTCAATACAGGGTTACCGGAAGTTGGCTTACAAATTGAGTCCACCTTCTCATCCAAACCTATAAATGCATCATTCTCCTGTTATCTGAAATTCAAGGCAAGGATTTCATGTTAATGACATAACCATATATAGGTTGGAGTGTCAATGCCTACAAATTCTTGCATGCAAATGGATTAACCATTAGGCTAAAATGTTCTAAATACTTTTGTTTCACCTCAATTAATTTTTGAACATATGATAACAACTTAATTTATGGCCCTAACCAACAAAATTGGTGTTTTGTCTAACATCAATAGTATTAAATAAAAGACTACTAGGAACTAAGACTGTCTTCTTTTATTAAGAGGAATTAGAGACTAAAGTTACCTTTTCTTTTCCTAGCAAATTTATGTTTCATTATTGTGGCTTGTTGACGTGAAAAACTTGAAGATACAAGAAGAAGATTTTAGAAAAACCGAGAACCCAGAAACAATTAATTAATCCATACGTTCAGGCTTTGATTTGCCTAAGGCTGGAATATTTGAGCAGGGAAAAAAAATAAAACTTTGACCTAGACTTACAAGCTCTATTGTTTATATATTTGCATTGAATTTGAATACAAGTTGCAGCTTTATAGTCTAAATTTTGTGTGTTACAAACTTGAAAAAGTGAAATTTAGAATAACCTCACAGCTAAGTTGCAATTTCCCGTTTTCAAATGAACATAAAACAAAGACCATCAATCAAGCTAATGTTTATGCCCATGACTGAGACTAGCTTGGCATTCTTTTCCCTTAACTTCCACAACTAGCGTTTCAGGACAAACTTCTAGCATTGTACAATACAATGGTTTACGAATATGGAGTTCTTGTGCAAACAACTCTGACATTTGAAAAGATTTAAGATTTCATTTGAAGTTATGCCCAGGACAATTTGGTTGAGGATTTTGGCAACAGTTACATACTAAGGGTTGAGAAAATATGAATTTACAGATTGATAGTAAGAAAATTACAGTCAATCGAATACTTGTACAATACTGTGTCACCGAAACTGAACCTGATTTGTTCTAATGTTAAAATAAGTAAGTAAGAACAATTTTCTTTGTTCCTGAATACATCAGTTGGAAACAAAATAATACAAGTCCCTTAGAATTGGAAAGTAATCAATGATGAAGCATAACCATATATGATTTGTCATTTTGGTCTTTAATTTCAGCAAAGTGCTTAATCATTAGTATTAGCACCGACAGATTTAGATTCAGTGGTAGGGTGTTGAGATATTAGTTCAATTGTGGAAAGGAGCACTCGATTGAAAACAGTACCTGCTCGCTTCATCTTCCCATCTCTAAAAAGCCACATTCGATCCTATATTTATGTAAGATGCATGTAGTAAATGTCAATATATAATAATCGTAGTAAACTTAGTAATTTTAATGTCAATATATAAATGTCAATATTTCTTCTTCTTTTTTTCCAGAAAATGATAAGGAATTAAACCATTAAAAGCAATTAAGAGTTACAAAAGAGCTACAAAAAGGTAAACACGAGTTTGTGAGGTAAAGCAAATCCTATAGGATAATCCTAGGTTCAACCTTCTTTAGCCATTTGGACAATTAAGTTACACATTTAACATTCTAGTATAATAATCATCAGTCCCAAATTCGGACTTGTATAAGCTAAGGTAGCAATTGATAGAGAATAAACCAATTAGGTATGTTAAGAAACTTTTTCAGCTTATGAACAGTTAGCAATTTATCCTTCTTAGTTAACCATAAAATAACAAAGTAATCTCTTCATAAAGAGATGTGGAAATGGAACTTTGTGTGAAAAATATGTTTGTCAACCAATGCTTCGGCAACTATCAACCTCTGACTAATAACTTGTATAAAGGGCCACAAGAGAGCTAATTATTAAACCAAAAGCTGATATGTCTCCCATAATAAAAGTGACAAACTCATTCTTCAACAGATTCCTAGTTTTTATAATAGCTTTTAAAGTTGAAGTTGATGATGATCTAATCTTTAGACTCCTTATGCTTTTGCTTTTTATGTAAATTTCATAAATCAATTAGTTATTAATCTCCGTAGTCTTTTGGACAGCATAATATGTTTTCATCAACTTGTGGGAAATGATCCCAAGTCCTTCTTTGTCTTTAGGCAAACAAACCTCCTTCCATTGCATTTTAGCTCTTTTGAAAGTATCTTCTTTCCAGTTCCATAGAAACTTGTTGCATATCATCTTTATGGATTTAATGATTTTCCTAGGCATAACTAAATGTGCATGTCAAATGTGTAGTAAATTTTTATTAAACCCCTTAAAGTAAAATGGCTGTGGCTTGTTAATGATCATTACATGTTTTACTCTTTGCAGACAGTATTTATTTACAAACATGGATAACAAGGTTCATGATGCAATGTTAAAGTATTTGACTTTGCTTGAGCTTTGGAATGGGGAGTTAGAATTAATGAGAATGGTGATAATGGTAATCGTGTATGTATACATAAAAAAACGGAGGAGGATTGAAAATGCATTAGGTAGTAGGGCATTGACAATG
The DNA here is from genome assembly GCA_027563595.1 of Erythroxylum suave. Lineage (NCBI taxonomy): Eukaryota > Viridiplantae > Streptophyta > Magnoliopsida > Malpighiales > Erythroxylaceae > Erythroxylum > Erythroxylum suave. Next base: position 12,915 of record JAOSBN010034564.1, read on the forward strand.
TCAACTGGGCAAGCTAATATAGATAGGATTTTAAATGAGGGTGATAGGAATAGCCAGTGGGATTTAAGGATGGACTTGAATGTATTTACATTGTTATGTGAAATGCTTCAAGTCCCCGGTAGGTTGACGAATATTGGCCATGTGCCTATTGAAGAAAAAGTTTTAATTTTCCTAATAATATTAGCACAAAATGAATCTAATAGAGTATTACAAGTTAGGTTGATGAGGCCTAGAGAAACAATAAGTAGGGCCTTCCATAGTGTGTTGAAGGTTGTACTAAAGCTACAACATCTGTTATATGTCAAGCCCACACCAATTCCAGATGATTGCACAGACACTAGATGGAAATGGTTTAAGGTTAGTATATTTAATTAGCTACAATAAATTGTCTAACGTAACTTTGTTAAAATACTAAACCATAACTTGTTTTTAATGGAATTTTGTTCAAAAGGTTGCCTTGGTGCTCTAGATAGGACCTATTTAGATATATTAGTTCCCCAAACAGACAAACCCAGATACAGAGGTAGGAGAGGGAAAATATGCACGAATGTGTCAGGGGTATGTGATAAGAACTTAAACTTTGTTTATGTTCTTGCGAGCTGGGAGGGTTCAGCATCTAATTCAAGGGTTCTACATGATGCTGTAACGAGGTCTAACGGACTTCAAGTTCCAAGGGGTATGTAAGATCAAAATTATAACAAATTTGCTAATTTGTTAAAATGTTTAATTACAAATACAATAGTAATAGTGTCATTTGTTTATAGGAAATTACTACTTAGTAGATGCTGGCTATACCAATGGTCCTGGCTTTCTTGCTCCTTTTAGAAGCACAAGATACCATATTCAAGAGTAGGCAAGAGATGGAAGGACACCTAGGAACTCAGAGGAGCTCTATAATAAGAGACACTCGTCTGCCAGAAATGTGATTGAACGTGCATTTGATTTACTTAAAAAAGATGGAAAATTCTCAGAAATCTATCTTTTTATGCAGCAACCACTCATGTGCACATAATTCTTGCATGCTGCCTTCTGCACAACTTTATTAGGTTGCATATGACTTCTGATCCAGCAGAGCTTACTCCTCTTGAAGCTGAGGATATGCCAATTGGGGAAGATGTATCTTTCCCTAAAACTGTTGTTAGTGTTGAGACAAGTAATGAATGGAGTCAATGGAGACAGGATCTAGCTACGGACATGTTTGATGAATGGAGAACAAACCATTAAAATGTGAACTTTCTTTTAGTTAATGTTTATATTGAGTGAATTGTGGGTTTAAATTTGGTTAGCTTTTATTGTAATTAAATTGAGGGTTTGTTTTAATTTCTTCTGCTATTGTTGACTTTCATTGAAACTGAATTTGAGCAAACAATTAAATTTCTGTTGAATTGTTTTCTTTGAACTTAATCACATGTTTCTTTTAATTCAATATTGTCTTCTTTATTTCACAAAACGTTTAAATGCATGTTGCTGTATGGAATTGGTTTGGAGCATTCTGGGAATGTTTACATTGCATGGATTAGGTGCAATGTCAAGTATTTGGACTGACAGTGAAACAAATGCATTTGTGACCTTCATAGAAGAGGCTGTTGTTACTGGTCACAGAGCTGATAATGGGTAGTTTAAGCCTGATACTTTCCAAATTCTTGCTCGAATGATGGTAGAGAAGTTTCTTAATTGTGGGATTGACAAGAGGCATGTGAAAAATAAACACAAGAGGTTGAAGCACAAATATCAGACAGCCTTTGACATGTTAAACTGCAGTGGGTTTGGTTGGAATGAAACCAAGCAATGCATTGAGGTTGACAACAAGCAAGTGCTGGATGAATGGATGAGGGTAATTTTGTGTTAATTGTTGATTGTTTATAGAAGTATTTGAATAATAATATGTTTGTCATGCTGACATTTTCTGATATTTATTCCAGAGACATCCTAACAAGTACTACACTCCTGGAAAGCCTTTTCCGCTTTACCCAAGACTTGAGTTTGTCTTTGGGAAGGACAGAGCCAATAGTAGAAGGGCTCAAAATGCTGCAGATGTTGTTGCTCAGCTGGACACAGATGAAGTTGAAGGTAAAGCACTAGTTGCTCCACCAGCATCTGCTGCTCCATCTAATCCAGCAGGCCTATCCGCCACTCCTAGTCCAACTATTTCACCCCATGTAGTTGGTTTTGTCACATCTTCTAGCAACACTGACGGTAACCAACAAAACAAAGGAAAAAGGACGATGAGGGATAGTGAAGCGTTAGAAAGCCTTGCAGCTGCATTTTCTTGTGCCACTGACACTAGTCAAGAGAATGCCAGGGCAATTGCGGATGCCCTTGTAGGAATGCAAGGAGCTAAGGTTGGTGAAGAGCTCGGGAATTTGGGTTTCTCCATTGACGAAGTTGTCAAGACTGCAAAGATCTTCGTTAAGAATGCCAAATATAGGAATCTTTTCTGGGGTTTAACTCCATCACAAAATCAGGCTTATGTTAGGAGCCTGTTAGATGATGAAATATGACTTGACGTATAATTCCATAATTTGTATGGTTATGAAAGCGGGATTGGGATGTTGAATGATGATATGATGAACTGTTGACTTTGTTTGTACAATTTTATATTAATGCTGAATGGTTGGTTTACTAACTGCTTAATGTTTGTCATTTATGTATGTATATGAATGATGATAATATGATTCATTTTCAAGTACTTAACTATGGGCAGATACAACTTTTATGTAATCTTTGTTGGACGTCAAGTGGGTATTTATATAAATTGGGATGATGTCAAATTGGCAACTGGGGGGTTTTCTAATGCTAGATTCAAGGGGTATCGGACATTGGATGAAACACAGAGTGCTTATGTCATGGACTCATATAGGTGGACTCGTCGCAATGAAGACATTGTTCCTACCGCCAATGAACCCTCATCAATGCCGATTCAATTTACACTTCCAACCAATGAACAAGTCAATGTAAGTTGCTACTTTGTAGACAAAATTGGCATAAAGTCAAGCATTTTTACTCATTACCATTGGAGTCATTTTGGGAATTATTGTTAAGGACATTATTAATAAATTATAAGG
>JAOSBN010034575.1:0-15978 GCA_027563595.1 Erythroxylum suave
ACTTTAGCTGTAATTTATTCAGCTAGCTCTGTCAAGAGCTAGCTACCCTTCATTCAAAATTGGTTCTTCCTCCAAAGCGAAGAACAAAAACAAGTGAAAGAAGATAGATTTCTCTCTTAATCGTCCCGTGACGAGATCATACAGTAGGGCCCTTACCATACTCAGAGAAAAGGTGGAGGGAAACAAGCATATATGGTGAGCTTACGTATGAATAATACAAAAATAACTCAAGATGAAGCCCAAGAATTTAATAAAGCAAATATTGAAAAATGAAGATTCCTCTTGAATACACTTGAGAAACCATCAACAACAAGTACAAGTTCATGTTCATTGACCTTTTCAAGTATTTCCAACATCTCTTGTATTTCTAGTTCCTTAGAAAATAAATCTTCCACTATGCAGACAATTGACTCAGGACTCGCTGATCACATGACACATTCCTCTAAACTTTTTATGACTTATACACCTTCCTCTAGCCATAAAAAGATAACTATAGCAGATGGATCAATTGTCACAAAAGCTAGACAAGGAGATTTTCAGTTAAACTCTCTTGTCTTAAAAGATGTCCTCCATGTTCCCAAATTATTTTCCAACCTGATTTCAGCACATATACTTACCAAAGACTCTAAATGTTGGGTTGTTTTTTCTCCTTCCTCTTACATGTTTTAGGAACAAGGCATGAAGGGGACAATTGGACACGCTAGTGAGAGCAATGGCCTTTACTACCTAGAGAATAAAGAAGGTCATAGTAAATCTAAGGATATTCTTCCCACATCTTTCCTTTTATAGTTAGTCATGTCTAGTAAAGAAAAAGTATGGCTTTATCATCATCATTTAGGATATCCTTCTCTTCATGTAACAAAGTTTATGTTTCCATCATTCTTTGATAATATAGATGTTGAGTTTTCCATTGTGATAAATGTGAAATTGCAAAGCACAAACGAGCATCTTTTCCAGTAAGTAATAAAAGAAGCCATACCCCCTTTTCTCTCATTCATAGTAATATTTGGGGTCCCTTGAGAATTCCTAATGTTTCTGGAGCAAAATGGCTCATATCCGTCATTGATGATTACGCAAGAGTTACACGGATCTATTTGTTGAAACATAAGTCAAATATTAGTAGTCTTTTTTTCAAATTTTTATAACATGATCAAAACTCAATTTGATGTACAAATCAAAAGATTTCGTTATGGTAATGCCAAAGATTTTTTATATCAAACTCTATTAAATTTCTTTCATGAAAAAGGTATCATTCATGAATCCTTACATGCTAATCCTCCTCAACAAAATGAAGTTGCAGAAAGGCAAAATGGTCATTTATTAAGCTTCCACAATATTTGTAGCATCTTCTCCACACTTCATTTTAAAATTTTGATAGTAATCTAATTCAAGCCACAAGCCTTTCATGGTACTATAGTACTCAGTGACTGAGAGGTTACCTTGCTTTGTGGTGTTGACTTGGGTTCACATCTCATAAATTAATGTAGTATCTTGTATTTTCTAATAGGTTTGATGAATGGTTTCCCAAATTTCTCTTGCAGGTGTTAAAAATATGCAGGTCCAGCTCACTTCAAGTGTCATAGAGTTCCATAACCATGACATGATCATGGAATCTTCTTTGTCTCATTTTGCAAAATGTGGCATCTTTAACAGAAGGTCCAGTTCGCACAAGATGGCTCAATTTTACCCTTTCCTCTAAGAAAGGTTTTATCAACTTGAGACCATTGAAGATAATTTTAGCCATTAAGCCTATAAGAAGATAGTATGTTTTGCAATTCTTCTTGTGACTTAACTAATGTCTCAGCCTCATTATTAGTACTAATAATAGGAGGTTGACTCTTAGATGAATTTGACATTATAAGACAGACAAAGCAAAATTAAGTTAAAAAGAATTGAAAAGAGTATGGCAACTAGTACCCAAGATTTAGAGAAAGATTTTTGGGTTTGAAAGGGACGTAGAGAGGCTCTGATACCATGAATGAAAACTAAAATTCTTCTTCTCATTTTTCCTTATACTGAGTACAATAATATATATAAGATCATTGTCCTATTTTAGGAAACAAACTAATTCTTACAAATCAGTCATTGACTAAGAAACAATTATAATCAACTTAAATTAAGGAATGATTACAAGCAGTCTAAACCAGTAAATTAGAATCCTAGCTGTCAATTAGCTATTTACAAATATATCAAATCTCCTAGAAGGTCAAAGAATCCTATTCTCTAACAAGACCGTACTACTTTTCATCACTGCAGATTCTTTTTTCTTTAAACCCTAATCATAACCTCACCCAATTTAAATTCTAATAAAAAAGCCATGTCTAAAATCACATAACTTAATTTTATCCAAAAACCCACCCAAAATTCTGACGAAGTTCAATCAAAAGGGAAGCTTCCAAATATTTTAGCAACATACTAAATGAACGGGAAGAACTATCTGAAGTGGTTTAAACTAATACAAAAACTGAGTCACTTATTAGGAACTAGTCTCAAGCAAGGAGAATCAAGTTTCAAAGTGTTAGAACTCTAGCATGTGATTTTAGTGGGCCTTATCTCAGGCTGTGATATCTCCTATAATTACTCTCCTATAATTATTCTTACATATATATATATGATATTGCCATCCCTAATGGGTTATGGCTTCCAAATCATTCATTCCCCCTATTACTTTTCTATTCTCTAACATGGTAACAAAGCCAAATATTTTCCTTTTATTTCTTTGGAGAGAAAAAAAAAGGAAAAATAAAAAACCCTAACAGACCCTCCTACTACCAGTCCCTTTCCCTGCTGCCTTTTGTAGCGTCCTTCCTCTTTTGAGTTGTTTAAGTCCAGGCAGGAATGAAGTTTGGTTAAATACTTTGGGAAGGTGAAACCAACATATGAAGAGATGAATTCTTTGCAGCCAATCACGTCTAATGTAAAGGAGATGCAAAGTAAAATAGAGAACATTGTTATAACAACATTCTTATCGGGTACAAACCTGAGTTTGAGCCTATTCTACTATAAATCCATGGAGGTGTAGAAATCCCATCTTTGGCTGAAGTATTTTTTAGGCTTTCTCACTCCATGGCTAAAGAAGGTCTATTTGAGAACAATTCTGAGAGGTCAGCGCTTGCAACAAATTTTGGTTGGCAAGCTAGAGGAGGACGTGGTAGTCATAATGGCAGAGGAGGACGTACTGGACGTGGTGGCAGAGATGTTGGGCCTTCTCATCCTAATGCCTCTCTTACTTTACCTTATACATTATTCGTTCCAAATTTCCCTTTCAATCTTATGCCGGTAAGCAAATTAAAAAAACAGCTCAATTGTTTTGTTTGTTTCTTTTGTCATAATGTCATTATCCAGGGTTTGAAGACCAAGAAGACGATTAGAGAAGGGTGTGAATCAAAAGGAATGTACTATTTTGACTGAGTTGTAGTCTTCCATTTCTTTGTTAGCCTCAGCTTCTTCTATTGATATTCACAGTCGATTGGGTCATCTATCATTGGAGAATCTCAAGAAATTAGTGTCAGGTCTCGAGTCTATTTCCAATTTAAATTGTGAGTCTTGTTAGCTTGGGAAACACCATCGTTCTTCGTTTTTCCCTCGTGTCAATAAAAGGGTTGAAAAACCCTTTATGTTAATTCATATAGATATTTGGGGTTCGAATCATGTTATGTCCAAATTGGGATTTCAGTACTTTACAATTTTTGTTGAGATTTTTCTCAGATAACTTGGTTATATCTAATGAAAGATCGTTTAAAAATATTCTCAATCTTTTGTTCTTTTTGTGCTGAAATCCAAAAATCAATATAATACTCGGATCAACATTCTTCTTAGTGATAATGCTAAAGAATATTTCTCTAATCAGTTCTCCAGTTACTTACAGCAATAGGGTATTCAGCATTACTCTTCTTATCCTCACAAACCACAACAAAATGGCGTAGCTGAAAGGAAAAGCTAGCGTATTGTTGAAACTGTGCGTACTTTGTTAATTCACATGAATGTTCCCAGAAGTTTCTAGGGGGATGATGTTCTCATAGCATGCTTTCTTGTCAATCGCATGCTATCCTCTATATTGGCAAGTAAAATTCCCTTCTCTACTCTCTTCCCCCGTCAAAATCTTTTTCCTCTTAATCCTGGTATCTTTGGTTGTGTCTGCTTTGTTCACTAGCTTCAACCTGGCACAAATAAATTAGACCCGAAAGCTATAAAGTGTGTCATTCTTGGGTATTCTCATATACAAAAAGGATATTAATGTTTTAGTCCTTTGAATCAGTGTTTTGTCACTGCTGATGTTACATTCTTTGAAGACACATCATATTTTTCTAAAACTCCACATGGCTTCAATGACACAAATTAGTGTTTGCCTATTTTCTTTATGCCTTCTCAACCAGTCCCTAGTCCGATTGTTCCTAACACTAGTCTTTCAGAATCTACACCTGACACTCAACTTGCCCGTTTAGAACGTTTATCTAATCCTAGTTTGTAGGTGTATACTCGACGCACTCGTCAAGAAGAACAACCAATCAATTCACATCAATCTCCATTGGCTTCTTTCTCTTCATCTCCGGCAGATGATGATCTTAATCTTTTGATTGCTCTTCGTAAAGGAAAAAGGTCTTGTACATCTCACCTATATCAAATTTTCTCTCTTATGCTTCATTATCACCATCATACTCAACTTTTGCATCCACCTTGTCTCCCATACCCATACCCAAGACTGTTTCAGAGGCTTTGGCTCATCCTAGATGGACACATGCCATGGAAGAAGAGACATCGGCTTTGTAGGCTAATCACACATAGGACCTAGTACCTATTCCACATGGTCACATGATTGTTGGTTGTCGTTGGGTGTTCACCGTTAAGGTCACTCCTAATGGATCTGTTGATCGTCTAAAAGCTCGATTGGTGGCTAAGGGATACACAGAGATATATGGTATGGACTACATTGAAACTCTCTCTGGTTGTTAAGTTGACCTTTGTTCGTGTTTTTATTGCATTAGCAGCCACACATAATTGTCCCCTCCATCAACTTGATGTGAAAAATGCTTTCCTTCATGGTGCCATTGAGGAGACTATCTATACGGAGCAACCATCGGGTTTTGTTGCTCAGGAGGAGACTAGACTTGTGTGCCATCTTAACAAGCCCTTTTATGGTCTAAAACAATCATCGAAAGCTTGGTTTGGCGGATTCAGTACAGCAATTATGGAATTTAGTTTGCAACAGTGTGGTGTAGATCATTCTGTATTTTATCGTCACTCTATAGTTGGCAGAATTCTTTTGATTGTTCATGTTGACGACATTGTTATCACAGGAGATGATAGAATAGGGATCCAGTCCTTGAAATCATTTCTGCAGATCAAGTTCTAGACAAAGGACCTAGGTCCCCTAAAATATTTTTTGAATATTGAAGTCGCAAGGTCTAAAATGGGTATTTGGGTATCCCAAAGGAAATACATTCTTGATCATTTGGAAGTGTCAGATTATGTAGTATTATTTGGAAAGATTGAACAGTTATAGAGATAATATAAATCCCTGATTTCTAGGGATTAGAATAAGATACAGATCTCCCTATTCTCTAGGGAGTTTGTTACTATATTAGGTTAGATAAATCATATATATAGACTCCAGTTGCAACCTTTTTTTTTCAATCTAAAAAGAAGAAGTTTTACTCTTCTCTGCTAATAGTCGAAATGTTATCAGAGTTGCTGGCTCTTTCCTACAGAAACTTTGATTTTTTCTAGTTATACAAACTGAGATCCATCTCCACTGTTCCTTTCGTCGTCCTAGCCCTCTCTCTCATATTTCCTTGTTCCTTTTTTTTCCTATTTTATCCTTAATCGTACTTAATCAATCATGTCGGAGTCACCTAGAAGTTCTGCCGAAATCACCAGCCCTGCATTTGAGAATATTGCAATTGCTATAACTGGAGATTTGCAGAACATTCAAGCTACATACTGACTGAATGAGAAGAATTATTTGAAGTAGTCACAATTGGTCCGCACATTCGTAAAGGGAAGAGGGAAATTGAGCCATTTAATGGGCACATGTCCTTCACAGGACGATCCCAAATTTGCGACATGGGATGAACAAGACTCCATGGTAATGTCCTGGTTATGGAACTCGATGCTATCAGAGATCAGTGACACATGAATGTTCCTCGGAACTACTAAGGAGATTTGGGAAGCTATTCGACAGACATACTCCAAGGTTAATGATGCTGCACAGATCTACGAGATTAAGACAAGTTTCAGTAACTAAACAAGAGACTCGGACTGTTATTGAATATTCAAGTCTCCTACAAAGCTTGTGGCAAGAGATGGATCATTATCAATGCATCCAAATGCACTGTAGTGAAGATGCAACAATTCTGAAGCGTTTTTTGGAAATGAATCATATTTATGATTTTTTGGCAGGATTAAAAGTAGAATTTGATGCTGCAAGGGTGCAGATTTTAGGAAAACCAGACCTGTCGTCTCTAAGTGAGACGGCCGCTATTATATGCACAGAGGAGGGATGTCGAAATGTTATGCTTGAACCTCAAGGAGGAGATGGTTCTGCACTCATTATCAAGGCCACAGAATTGAAAGAGGCAAACAATCCTACACCAGTTACTAGAGGGGACTCATCTAAATCATTTAACTAAGAATCCCTATTTTGCACATACTGCAAGAAGCATAGGCACATTAGGGAGAAATGCTGAAAACTTCATGGCAAGCCCAATCGAAGTGGAAACGACCAAAGTCTGGCACATATGGTGAGCACTTCGTCAACTAATAAAGAAGATTCCAAAAAATATGTCCCTAAGTTTAACCAAAGAAATTGAGAACCTAAAAACCTTTATGGAGTCTTTGAGAAGCCAACCTCAACAGGTACTTGTTCATTGGCATTTTTAGGTATCTCTTCTTCCTCTATTACTAATGTCTCAAAAAGAAATTATCCTCCCATGTGGGTGATTGATTCTGAAGCAACTGATCATATGACTTGTTCCTCCAAACATTTTATCTCTTATAACCCCGGCTGTAGCCATAAAAAGATCACAATAGCTGATGGCTCGATCACAATAGCTGATGGCCACCGTAGCTAGCCAAGGGGATATATACATAAATAAGGACCTTACACTACGAAATGTTCTCCATGTTCCAATCTATCTGCAAACCTTATTTCCATTCAAAAATTAGCCACAGATTCAAATTGCAGTATAATCTTTTTCCCTTCACATTATGTGTTTCAGGAGCTAGTCACGAAGAAGATGATTGGATGTGCTCGTCAGAGGGAAGGTCTCTATTTCTTGGAAAAACAAAACATTATATCAGATATTGGAAAATCCTAATAGGACCCAAAAATGTGGTAAGAAAATATGTATCTGGTATTGATTTCTTAGAAGAATACAGTTGGGAATTCGAGGTCCAACACCTCCAGCCTTAGGCTCATACACTATAATATTCACGATGCCCTCTCTCTTTCTTCTATATTCTTATTTATGCTCAGAATCTGTAGCTACTAACAGATTCGGTTAGCTAGCTGACAACCTGATGATTGGTTGTCAGCATTACCAATTAACTAACTGATTACATAATAATAGCCGATACTACCCTTGTGCTCATTTATTCCCTTGCCTTATGTTTATTTCTCCTCACATAAAATTGAGTCACCTTTTGGTCTATCATTACTCCCCCCCATCAGCTTCACCTTGTCCTCAAGGTGAAAGTCTGGAAACCAAGCCTTCATATCTTCAAACAGCTCCCATGTAGCCTCGAAAACTGGATGGTCTATCCACTGAATAAGCACCTCTAAATCTGGGTTGGAAGTGAGGTTCCTAATAGCCAAAAGTACAGCTAGATAAACCTGGGTAGCTTCAGGAAGGAGTAGATGGTCTGGTATGCTTGTGACTGTATCAGCAGTACCCAAAACCTTCCTAAGCTGAGAAACATGGAAAACAGAATGAATTCTAGCTGTCAGGGGCAACTGTAATTGATATGCCACTGGCCCGATGCATCGAACAATTTCAAAGGGACCAAAATAACGGGGAGCTAGCTTGGTGTTACTCCTTGTTTCCACAGATTGTTGGCGATAAGGTGCCAACTTGACAAAGACCTTATCTCCCACCTGAAATTCCACTTCCCTACATTTCCCATCTGCTATCAACTTCATCCTCTGTTGAGCTAACATCAAGTGTTGATGTAACTCGGATAAATACTGGTCTCTCTCCTGCAGCAGTGTGTCAATTGCGTCTATGGCAGAGGATTGGATTCTGTACCTGGTGAGAGTGGGAGGATCCCGTCCATAAAGAACCCGAAATGGTGGTGCCCAAGGTTGAATGAAAAGACGTGTTATAGCAATATTTTGCCCATCTCACCCAATGTGCCCAACAGTGAAGTTGTTGGCTAGTAAAACACCTCAGATACAACTCTAAACACCGATTGACAACCTCGATCTGCCCATCCATTTGTGGATGGTAGGTTGAATTGTAGCTCAATTTTGTACCCTGCAACTGGAACATCTCCTTTCAAAATTTACTCAGAAATATTTTATCCCTATCAGAAACAATAGAGCTAGGATACCCATGCAAACGTACCACCTCTTGTACAAAAATATAAGCAACAGATTGTGCAGTATATGGATGTTTTAGTGGAATAAAAGGAGCATACTTACTAAGTCTGTCTACCACCACTAGGATAGTCGAAAACCCTTTTGATTTTGGCAACCCTTCTATGAAATCCATAGAAATATCCTCCCAAACTTGCTGTGGAACTGGTAAAGGTTGCATAAGTCCAGCCGGTGATAGTGACAGATACTTGTTTTGTTGACAGATGAAGCATTCAGCCACATACCTATATTTATCACTTTTCATTCCTTCCCAAAACAACTCATTAGCTAACCGCTTGTAAGTCTTTAAAGCACCCCCATGTCCTCCCATGTTACCATGGTGGCTGTCCCTGATCAAAGTTGGTATTGAAGACGAAGTCTTCGGAATTACTAACCGATCTTTGTAAAATAAACGCTAGATTAAGGTGTATGGAGGATGCGACCCACCATCCTCTAAAAGCTCTTGCTTCAATTTAGACAATTTCTAATCAGCCTTAATCTCCTTGAGTATTTGCTCCATATCTAAAGCCCCGTTGCTACTATTGCCATCAATTCTGCCTGATTAGGAACTCTAGACAAGGCATCTGCTACCCTATTCTCTCTTCCCGCCTTATGCTCAATACTGAAAGTATACCCCAACAGTTTGGACAGCCATTTCTGATACTCAGGGTGTACCTCCCTCTGTTCTAGCAGAAATTTAAGTGGTTGTTGGTCGGTTCGGATGATAAATTGATGACCTAGTAGGTACGAACGCCATTTCTTCACTGCCAGGACAATAGCCAATAGTTCACGCTCATAAGCTGATTTACGTCGGCTAGAAGATGACAGAACCTGACTATAAAAGGCAATCGGTCGATTCCCTTGCATGAGGACAGCTCCATTGGCATGGACTGAAGCATCGGTTTCCATAATAAATGGTTTAGTGAAGTCAGGTAGTGTTAATACATGTGCTGAAATCATAGCTTGTTTGAGTTGTTAGAAGGAAGCCAAACTCTCTTCAGTCCACTTGAATCCTTCCTTTTTTAATAATTGAGTCAAAGGCCAGGAAATGTTGCCATAGTTCTTCACAAATTTTCTATAATATCCAATCAACCCCAAAAAACTCCTCAATTCCTTCACATTCCTCGGTCTAGGTCAATTAACCATAACTTGAATTTTCTTCATATCAGCTGGCACCCCATTTCATGATATAATGTGCCTTTCTAGCACAAAGATGCACTTTTTCCAATTCGCATACAACTACTGAGATAGGAGCACATTTAGGACTAATCTCAAGTGACAAACATGATCTTCATTGCTGGCACTGTAAACCAAGATGTCATCAAAAAAAACCAGTACAAATTTTATGAGATAAGGCTTGAAAACCAGATTCATGAGGGATTGAAACGTGGCTGGTGCGTTGGTCAATCCGAAGGGCATTACTAGGAACTCGTAATGCCCTTCATGAGTTCTAAAGGCCGTCTTTTCTATGTCTTCCGTTCTCATTCTGATTTGGTGATACCCTGCCTTTAAGTCAATCTTCGAAAAGATGGTAGCTCCCTTCAATTCATCAAGTAGCTCATCTATGATAGGGATAGGGAATTTATCCACTACTGTCACCTTGTTTAAGGCACGGTAATCCACACAAAAATGCCACCCCCCGCTTCTTAGCCAACAATACAGGACTCACACTTGGCTGAATAATTCCAGAATCCAACATTTCCTTAACCATTTTCTCAATCTCATTCTTTTGGAACTGTGGATACTTGTAGGGCCTAACTGTGGCTGGGTTGGCTCCTTCTTGGAGTACAATGGCATGGGTTTTTGCTCTTTCGGGAGGCAATGTCTGGGGCAAGTTGAAGACTGCTCTGAATTCTTCCAGCACAGCCTGGAATTCGGGCTGAATGGCTTTAGTACCTGGTAAATCTTCTGGCTTCGAAAACCCCAACTGCAGCAGATATGCCGAGTCTCCTCCTGTTAGAGTGTGCACCAAACTCTTCAAATTAATCGGTGCTTTAGAGAGTGTTGGGTCTCCTATAATTGTGAGAGTCTGGGCTCCTTGTTTAATCTCCATAGTCATCTTACTCCAATCAGTCACCACCTTGCCTAAAGTTTGCAACCATTTAATTCCAAGTATAACATCACAGTTACCCAACTCCATTGGTAGGTATTCCTCAGTTACCACCAGATTTTGTACGGATAAAACTACGCCCCTACAAATTCCTTCCCCCTTAACCTTCAGCCCATTACCCATAGTTATCAAATACTTCTGAGTTTCTTCTAGCTTACAGTTTAAGGATCTCACCAATTCCCTTGAAATGAAATTGTGTGAAGCTCCACTGTCTATAAGTATGATCACCTCTCTCCCTTCTAAATTCCCTTTCACTTTCATTGTTTTCGGAAAAGTGAATCCCAACACTGACCCTGCAGCCAACTCTACTGTCTGTAAAGTTTCCTCTACTTCCTCTCCTTCCAACTCCTCCTCTCCAACTCATCCATTGCCGCCAGAACTTGGAGTTCTATTTTCTTGCAACGATGCCCTAGCCCGAATTTCTCATCACACCTAAAACAAAGCCTCTTAGCTCTTTTTTCTTGCAACTCACTCACAGTTAACCTTCGAAAATCCACCCATGCTCTGATTCCTATTGCTTTCTATATTCTTAGGTCGGGTGTACGTAGTGGAGCGACTCCCATGATTTCCCAACTTCTCTTTTAGTTTCTCTCCCCCGGTAGCTTCCACTCTTGGCCCCATGTTCACCTCATGCCTACACCCCCACGGTTCCACCTTAACGCACTCACTCTTTTTAATTTTTCCTCCACCTGCTGGGATAATTCCATCATTTCAGCCAGATTCCTTGGTTTGAGAATCTGTAGCTCCAATCGGATTTCTTCTATCAATCCATTCATGAAGGTACTCTCCAGCACCGATTCCGGTAGTTCAGGAAGAGGAGCAGCTAGTTCTAGAAACTTACTGGTGTAATCCGCCACTGTTCCGATCTGCTTCACGGCCAACAGTCGTTGACACTGTGTCCCTTCATAAGCTGAACGAAACTTCTGCGTCACTAGCTTCTTGCATTCCTGCCAATCTGTGATGGGTCGACGGCTCTCCACCCAACGAAACCAAGTTAGTGCTTCTTTTTCCATGCTCATCCCCACGAGCTCCATCTTCTCCACTTTCGTGAACCTCTCGACTGAAAAAAATCGTTCAACTCTGTAAATCCACCTGTCGGGATCGTCACCCCCGAAAACAGGCATCTCTACCCTTCTGGTTCGACAGTCCCTCCGGAAGTTACCGTGGCACACGAACCCAAGAGGTGTGCGATGCAGTAGCTGGCCTCATTTCGCAGGTCATTGCTCTCAAAATGCTCTTCAGATTCCACCGGTTCCTTCCCCAACTATCTCCTCCGACTGGGCTCGGGTGGGTGCTCTCCAGGTTGGGTCTCCACCGGACTGCCCATGCCTTCATTTTTTTTCCACGTCTACAGAACCGACAACATCATGCTTTTAATCTCTGACCTCAGTCTCTCTCCCATTTCTTGATTTGCACTCTCCATCTTCCTTCGGAACTCTGAGTGGTAGTCGTTCATTTGTCTCTGCCATTCTTGGTTGGAACAACGTAGTTGCTCCTGAAATTCCTGGTGGGCATGGCTAATCGATTTCTGGATCTCCTCTCCATCTTTTCGCCTCTCTTCTCAAAGAAGTTCCAAGTCCTTCTCAATCCCTTCAATCCAATTATCAGCCTTCTTAGCAGCCATAGGATCAACTACTCTGATACCAGTTGATAGGACCCAGAAATGTGGTAAGAAAATATGTATCTGGTATTGATTTCTTAGAAGAATACAACTGGGAATTCGAGGTCCAGCACCTCCAGCCTTAGGCTCATACACTATAATATTCACGATGCCCTCTCTCTTTCTTCTATATTCTTATTTATACTCAGAATTTGTAGCTACTAACAGATTCGGTTAGCTAGCTGACAACCTGATGATTGGTTGTCAGCATTACCAATTAACTAACTGATTACATAATAATAGCCGATACTACCCTTGTGATCATTTACTCCCCTGCCTTATGTTTATTTCTCCTCACATAAAATTGAGCCACCTTTGGTCTATCAAATCCTTATCTACATCCTTCTTTTCCGAATCTGACATGTCTAACCAAGACAAAATTTGGCTTCATCATCATCGTTTAGGTCACCCATCTTTTAGAGTTCTCAAGTTAATGTTTCCTTCTTTATTTTTTCATTATGATGATTGTGAACTTGCCAAGCACAAACGTGCTTCCTTTCCAATAAGCAATTAAAAAACCTTTGTTCCCTTTTCTCTCATTCATAGTGATGTTTGGTGACCTTCTATCATCGCGAATGTTTCAGGTGCTAGGTGGTTTGTTTCATTTATTGATGATCATACCCGAGTCACATGGCTTTACCTCTTGAAAAATAAATCTGATGTTAGTACTATTTTTCCTAGTTTCTACAACATGATCGATACTCAGTTTGATGTAAAAATTAAGAGATTTCGATCAGACAATGCCAAGGACTATTTCAATCAAACCCTTTCTTCATTTTCTCAGTAAACAGGAATTATTCATGAGTCCTTACGTGTTAGACAATGCCAAGGACTATTTCAAATCAAACCCTTTCTTCATTTTCTCAGTAAACAGGAATTATTCATGAGTCCTTATGTGTTACTACCCTGCAACAAAACAGTGTAGCTAAGCGAAAAAATGGACATCTCCTAGAGATCACTAGAGCATTGTTGTTTCATAAACACGTTCCCAAACAATACTAGGATGAAGCAGTTTTAACTGCTGCCCATCTTATTAACCGACTTCCAACACGTGTCCTTGGGTTCAAAAGTCCAATTGATATTCTGACAAAATTTTTCCCAAATTCCACTGTTTCAAACAGTTGTATACATCAAACCTTTGGCTGTTTTGCGTTTGTTCATATTTATTCTCACAATAGGAGCAAATTAGATCCACGTGCTCTTCGATGCATTTTTATTGGATATTCCTCCACCCAGAAGGGTTACAAATGCTTTCATCCACCTTCTAAAAATTTTGTCTCAGCTGATGTTACTTTTGTTGAAAATGAACCCCTTTTTTAGCACACTTATCCTCTGGGGAAGATCTTGAAGAAGATAAAACAAAGGATATGTTTCTTCTTGATCATAGTTTTGTTCAGCCTACACCCATAAACATGCCTGAATCCACTTCTCCTTCAATTGAGTCAGATGTATCTGTTGAAACGATGACAGCTAGGGAAAATCAAGATAACGTTCAGCCACTGCAAGTTTATTCTAGGAGAAAGATACCAGTCTCTCGACCAGCACAAGTCCAGTCTCCTACTCGTGCTCAGTCTCCTATTCGTGCTAGTGACCTTCCAGAAATCACTCTCAAACCAACTAACAATGTTACACCAGGTGGTGAGCCATGTGTTGATTCATTTGAACCAACAGACAAACCAAAAAAACTACTAAAGACCTACCAATTGCAATTATGAAAGGAACAAGAACCTATACAAAACATCTACTATCCTTTTTCATGTCTTACTAGAATCTATCCCAAAAACATAGAGCTTTCTTACCTAATCTCCATACAATTCCCACACCGTAAAATCTAACTGAGGCATTAGGAGACAAAAAATGGGAGGATGCTATGAAGACCTAAAAAGAGGCCCTTGAAAGGAACAAGACATGGGAGTTAGTGGAATTGCCGAAAGGGAAGAACCTAGTCGGGTGTAGGTGGGTTTTCACCATAAAATACTAGGCTGATGGCACGAAGGAAAGATATAAGGCAAGATTGGTGGCCAAAGGGTACACTCAAACCTACAACATCGATTATCTAGAGACATTTGCTCCTGTTGCTAAGATGAATACAGTACAGATACAGCTGTCATTAACTGCTAATTTCCAGTGGAATCTGCAACAGTTTGATGTTAAGAATGCGTTTCTCTATGGTGATCTAGAAGAGAAAATTTACATGAAGTTCCTTCTAGATTTGAATCTAAAGAAGGAATGGTGTGCAAGCTGAAAAAAGCCCTTTATGGGCTCAAACAATCACCACGAGCTTGGTTTAGGACATTTGCTAAAGTGATGATTTCATTGGGATATAAGCAGAGTCAAGGAGACCATACTTTATTCATTAGACACTCAAATTCTGGGAGAGTTATAGCATTGCTAGTTTATGTAGATGATATCATCGTGACAGGTAATGATGAAGAAGAGATGAAAAATCTGAAGCAATGTCTCTTGAAGGAATTTGGTATCAAAGAGCTAGTAAAGTTAAAGTACTTCCTAGGCATTGAAGTTGTTCACTCGAAGCAAGGGATTTTCATCTCTCAACAAAAGTATATACTTGAATTGTTGAAAGAAACAAGGAAATTGGGTTGTAAACCAGTGGAGACACCAATTGAATTCAATCATGGGTTATGTGATGCTCCAGAAGATCCAATGGTAGATAAAGGATCATATCAGAAACTTGTTGGTAAGTTGATATACCTGGCACACAAAAGACTAGATATAGCACTTGCAGTGAGCATCATTAGTCAATTCATGCACAATCCCAAAGAATCACATCTCAAGACAGTAAATAGGATACTACAATACTTGAAAGGCAGCCCGGGAAGAGGAATTCTGTTTAAGCGACAAATAATCACAGGTGTGACAGTAGAGGCTTATACTGATGCAGATTATGCAGGGTCTTTGGTCAATAGGAGATCAACATCTGATTACTGTACACTTCTAGGTGGTAAGCTTATAACATGGAGGGGTAAGAAGCAAAACGTGGTAGCAAGATCAAGCGCAGAGTCAGAATTCAGATCTAAGGTGTTGGGAATATGTAAGTTACTTTGGCTGAAGATAATCCTAGATGACTTAAGAATAAAAAGGGAAGGACCCATGAGGCTGTACTGCGATAACAAATTAGCGATCAGCATTGCACATAACCCTGTTCAACATGATCGAACCAAGCATATTGAAGTTGATAGGCACTTTATTAAGAAAAAATTGGACGGTGACTTAATATGCAATCCATTTGTGTCAACCAAGGATCAGTTGGCAAACACACTTACAAATGGACTGACAAGCACAGTGTTTCAAGATATTATTGGCAAGCTTGATGTAACATCCCGATACTCATGTTACGGCTAGAGTAGTAATTTAGGAGAAAGTATTGTGAAATTAGGAAAATGCACGTCATGCATAAGTTAATTGCGACATACACATTTATTTTGCACCCCGATACCCATGTTAAGGCTAGAGTAGTAATTTAGGAGAAAGTATTGTGAAATTAGGAAAATGCACGTCATACATAAGTTAATTGTGACATACACATTTATTTTGCACGTTCATATGATTGTACATGCATTCATTGGCATTTCCGAGTAAATTTGAATTATAAGTGAAAATTGTGGATTAAATTGG
>JAOSBN010034586.1:0-15976 GCA_027563595.1 Erythroxylum suave
ATATAGCCATCTTAAAACAAATGAGAAGAGTCTCATTTAATGGCTTCTTTATGTTTGATTAAAGAATGAAGTGATGTTCTGATGCTTCTAAGTTGTATTCAGATTCAGATTCAGATGGATTTAGATCTTCCCATGCTGCTATCATGCACTTCTTGTTTTCTTGACTTTTCTTTTGTTTTCTTTTGATCAAGGTACATTCAAACTTGTAATGTCCATGTTTATTGCACTCATAGCAGACGATAGAACTTTTCTCATTCTTCAAGTTGTCTTTGTTATTCTTTTTGAAAGAGAAGTCTTTATTTCCACGTGATTTCTTTTTCTACATCCTTCTAATCTTCTTGAAATGAAGGATAGCTCATCTTCATCCTTGTTTGAATCTTGATCAGATTCACTAGCATCATCAATCTTGATTTCTTTAATCTTTAATGCTTTAGAAGATGCAGAAAAAAAAGATGCACTTCTATTTTTCTGCATCTTCTGATTCTTCTGAGCAGCCTTCATTGTAATAGATTTATCCCTTCTGGGTTTATCTTCTGCATCAAGCTTTACTTCATGGATTTTCAGTTAACTAAGCAATTCATCTAGCTTCAGCTTGCTTAAATCCTTGACCTCTTCTATTGCTATTACTTTGTGTCTGCATCTTTGTGGAAGACTTCTGAAAATCTTTTTGACATGATCTTGACTGTCGTAGATTCTCCTCAGAGCTTTAAGTCCAGTAATAATTGTTCGGAGTCGTCCAAACATTTGATCATTAGTCTCATCATCTTTCATCTTAAACAGTTCATACTGATGAACAAGAATACCAATCTTGGATTCTTTCATCTGGTTTGCGCCTTCGTGTGCTTTGGATAATGTGTCCCGTATTTCCTTTGTAGATTCACATCCATGAACCTTATCATATTCACTTCTGCTTAGAGCACAACTTAAAAAGAACTTGGCCTTTGAGTTTAATTCAAAGTGAGCTTTTTGATTAATCAACCATTGTTTATGAGAGATGCTTTTCCCTTCATTGTCTGTTGGGATATATGGACCATTTTTAATGATATCCCAAAGATCAATGTGTATGAATTCTATGAAGAGTCGTATCCTATCCTTCCAATAATGATAATCTTCACCATTGAATGCAGAGGATTTTGAGATTGAGGCACCTTCTGCTATAAAAACATGTGGTTCAGCCATGGATCTTCGTCTTCACTTTGTAATAGTGTTTCTTGGAAACTTGCTTTGACACCAACTGAGGTAAATCACTTGTTAATATAAAAATCACGTATAATATGTAAAATATGCAAGAAGGGGGGTTGAATGGTGTTAAAACGTCTAAGATATTAATTTTTAAAATCTTCTTGATTTTCTTGACAAATTCAGACGATTACAAAACAACACACTTAATTTTATGAGTAACGCAGCAATGAAAATTAGTATCTATTCTTCTAACAGCAAGAAAATTAAAAGGGTAAGAGTTAGAGAATATGACATCGTGATTTATACTGGTTTACCCTTAACCTTGGGCCATGTCAAGTCCTCAGAGTTTTTCTGAGATTTCACTATCTCCTTTAACGTACAAGTATTATTTCTACACTTACAGAGCCTCTTCAGGTCTCTTTCACAAAGTATTCTTTATCCGCTTTCTTAGCCTCTTCAGGCTGTAGCCTTCCTTTCACTCGAAAAGATATTGTTTTG
This sequence comes from Erythroxylum suave, assembly GCA_027563595.1. Lineage (NCBI taxonomy): Eukaryota > Viridiplantae > Streptophyta > Magnoliopsida > Malpighiales > Erythroxylaceae > Erythroxylum > Erythroxylum suave. Next base: position 1,681 of record JAOSBN010034586.1, read on the forward strand.
AGTTTTCACACTCACGTTACAGATGTTTTTGTTCTCTTCCTTTCTTTCTTTTCTTTCACGATATTTTTCACATCATAAGCACTTGAGCATAGAATTTCTCTGAGTATGATTTGCACATTCAGAATTCCCTCCTTTTTTTTAAGTTTACGACTATAAATAATATTTATAACTTAAACCTCCAATAGTCTTCCTGAGAAATCTGTTTTTAGAATCTTCTAGAGTCTGTTATTAGCTGAATCCTGTAACCAACTCCAACTAGCTAACATTCTAGCACATTCTTCAATTACATCATCTTGCTTAGATTCATATGCTTCATCTGGTGTCTTTAGACTTGATCACTTCATCTGATCCATCTTAGATGCTTCATCTTATTCACCTTTTACTTAAGTATTGCCTTGATTTGATGATTTGTGTCACTTATATTTATCTGCACACTTAACAAATTCATCAAAACAATTCACACACTTTTATTATTAGTATTATTTAACTTTCATCAAAATTAATAGAAGAAGTGAATTCTTTTACTTAACAAATAGTAGCTGAAACAACAGGGCAAATTTTTTTTAAAATAAATACTATTCCACTGACCTTGGGTTATGAATAGAGCTAGTAGTCAGTTGAAAATGTGATATAGTTGAGTAACTGACCTCTACATCAAAAAGCTATAATGATGTTTCAACCAAGCTGTTTAATAAAAATGACTTAGTCAAGTAATCAGATTGACATTCATTACCAATGTTTGCCTCTGAGTAAAAGACTTAGTCCTTGTTTAAAAAAATAAATTAAAAAAATGTCTCTTAATAAAAACCTACATAACTTGTAATAGCTTGAATTTTCATAAAAATGTTCTTAGGAACAATTACAAAGCATGAATGACCAAAGAATTATTGATGTGTGTGTGCAATTGAAAAAGATAAATAAATCAACTATGAGATCTTGATTAATTTCTATATGTAGTTCAAAGCCCCTAGACACAGATTCTGTATGTTAATGATTTGATATAACTTAAATGATTGTGTTTAAGATTAAATTTATTTATAAAGTTGAAGCCATTGCCTCATTACTGCATTGTGTGTTGTTCGCAGTTATGTGTTTGTTGTTTTGTTTGCTTAAGGATAAGCAAATGTTTAAGTGTGAGGCTGTTGATAGGTGTGATATTTTAGGGTTTAATAAGTGTTAATTTTATTGTTTAGTATGTGTTTAGGTTAGAATTGTGTTAGTTTATGTGTTTAAGTGTTTTTATGGGTTGGTATAAATCTTTGAGCTTAAATATTATTTTTCTAAGTTATCTTAATGTGTTTATAGTGTTTCAGGGTTACTGTCGAAGATCGAGGCCACAATCATGGCACTTGGGCCATGCTCGTGATAGAAAGGGTTAGACACTAGCCACGATCGAGGCTTACGTCGAGCAAACATTAAAACAATGAAATTCACTTTTGGGAATTTTGTCTTTAATATTATCAAAATTTGATTTAATACATTTTTATTGAATTATTTGTGATTCAATTTTTGCACTTCATAATTCAGTAACAAACTGAGAGGGTGAACTGAGTGAAAATCATTAAATTACGCTAACAAGAGTTGGGTAATTTAATAGATTAGGAATTGAATCAAATCAATAAAATTATGTAACGAGACATCATACATAGGTTTTTGGTATGATATTGGACAAATTTAAAGCTAATTTAGGTAGGTTATTGCAATTCCAATAATCTAATTAGGGTTAAATATTATAATTCGAGAGAAAGTAATCCAACCTAGGACTGTCTAAACCTAATAATTCAATAATTTCTTAATCAAGTAGGTTTTCATTAAAGTCAGATTAAAATCTCTTTTATCTCAATTGTTAGTTCCTAGGTTGATTTGTTTTTTGGTTATGCAATTGCTGTCTTATTTATCATTTCAATTTTAATTGTTGAAATTGATTGTTTGATTGAATAATTTTCAGTCTTAATTTGTTTATTATGAATTATTGTGAATTTGAGTTAAGCCTTAGAGTTTAGGATTAGATTATTCCTTCTCAGGGGTCGACACCTTAGATACTACATGAACGACCTGTGCGCTTGCAGAAATATTGAGATTTAAAATATTGAAACTTTATTATATCAGAACCTGCGTTTAATAAAACATTAACTGGGAATGGGGAAAACATTTCGTTCTAGTTTGACAACTGGACATATTTTAGTCCTTTTATTTTAAAAGGTGAGATTAAGCACCAGACGAATAGAAGCAAAATTTAAAACGAAACCTAAAATTTAGGTCTACTTATAAAATAAACATAAACTAGATAAAATGCTTCAAATCTCAAACATATTCGCACCCGTTATTATCAAGATATAATAGAAATTAAAACTCTTTATGCTAACAAATAACTAATCATACCCCAAATTACAAACTTTAAACTAATTGCATCAAAATGAAAATTTTAGCACACACAACTTGCACAAAAACCCAAATTAATTTATCAAAATCTAGGAACAACATAAATCCTAGCTATTAAGCACAAATTAATCGAGGGCATCACAAGTAAGTAAAAACCCATAACATAAACCATTGACCATTCAAATGCCCAACAAATTCAAATCTGAAAAGCACATAAATAAACTCAAACAACCAAGATTAAAGCTTGAAAATTGAAAGAATAAACATCCATTGATATAACATAAAGGTTCCTTACAAAATTCATAAGGTTTAACTCCAAAATCCATCAAACATTCATTCAAAATATTCTAAGACATGTAAAAATGTGATTTACACTATGAAAGTTTTAAACTAATTTAATAAAATATGAAAATAAAGCATTGAAATTGTTAAAGGTAAATCTTATCTGCTTGTTTTACACTATCAAACTGCAAGTGAATGGGCCATGACTTGTAGTTAAATAGAGCGGATATCAATCCCACAGGGATTGATGCCTAGGCACAGCTTAATTTAGACACAACTTTGTTTTAGAAATGAAATTTTTTGATGAAAATAATCTGCAAAATTAAATGAAAATTAAAATTAAAAGACTACTGCAAACAATGGATAATATCGAAATTGCAAAAAATTTGACTTCAAGAATTGAAATACTAGAGATTACTTTTTCCCTATTTTGTCTCCCTCCTATTTTATCGATTGAATTATGTCTCACCCTAGATTTCTGAATGTACTAATTACCCTCTCTCAAGGTGTAACTATTTGTCCCTAATCGAATTAACAAGAACCAACTGAACAATCTCTCAACCTACCCAATAACTTTATCGATTCAACAAGTTATTAAACTATTCTATAGGTGATCAATTAACCAGTTGAGATCTCTCTTCTAACTATTCAATCAACATGATGATTGCTAGTCTATAGGTCACCAACTCTCGTTGTATAATCCAACATGAATTTCTTCTTACCCACTTGCTCGATTTGTTGCAAGATGATAATTAAAATCAACAATCAACAAAGATAATTGCATTCAATCCAATAAAATAAGAGGTGTTGGATAGGAAAATAAAAAACGGAAGATTTGGTTAAACGATATTCAAAAACATTTTTAAAATTCAAAACACAGCGAAAGCAAGATAACCAAATCAACATACCAAGCCGTACATGATATGGTATATGGAAAATAATTATCACAAGAACAAGATAGAGATTATATTACCGACTCCTTTTGCTACGACTTTAACTCCTCACTGCTATCCTCTCCTTCTTTAGCCTTGTTTTTGAATCCTTTCCTTTGTCAATGTATCCTCTTCTTGTTGTTGTATCATCAATCAATCTAATCGACCACTTGTTCTTCTTAGATAACTTGGTTAACAAGATCCTTTGGTGGGAAAGAAGAAGAAATATTTAGAAGAGATTTTTCATAAAAGAAAGAAGCCAAAGATGAGACACCTCTCATGCAAATTTCATCTAACACATGCAGGAAAGGAGAGAGGGTCCAAAAAATGCAAGAACACCTTTTTTACATCTTGTCAATTTCGGTTATGCATGAAAAAAAAGAAGTCGAGAGCATCCAATGCAAATATATGTTTGGTAGCTGAAAGGAAAAGAAATGATGAGGTAATTTCTGACTTTGATGATCTTTAACATGCCTATTTAGATTTGTTAGAAGGTTCACAAGTTATCTTAAAACAATATAGGTTATTGAAAAGGAAATTTGTTGAAAATTTAAAAAACACAAAATTCTTAGAAGAAGAAAACGTCTGCCTTAAGAAACAATTAGACGATATGAAAAAGAAAGTAATTGTAGATAGATCTGAGGAAATTAATCAACTAAAACAAACGATTAATATTCTTTCAGCAAATTTATCGAAATTTACAGAAAGTACAAAAAGGATGAATGACATGATTGGAAGTTATAGACATCCAAATGATAAAAGTGGTTTAGGCTTTAATTATAGAAATACTATTCATAATAGTAATGTTCTTCATAATAGGAATTTTGTTCCTAATAGAAAGAAAAAGAAACAATATTCTTATTATTATTCAAAGGAAAATTATAAGACTGACCCCAGAGGACCCAATAAAATATGGGTACCTAAGAAAGATAAAATATATACTGCAAATCTCCTTACTTGGAAAAAGCAACCACCACCATTGGTACTTGGACAGTGGTTGCTCATGACACATGATGGATAGAAGGTCTATATTCCTAGACCTCCAACATAAGTAAGGAGAATTAGTAACTTTTGGAGACAATCAGTATGGCAAAATAGTTAGGATCGGAAAAATAGTTGGGATCGGCAAAATTGGTAAAGATTCCTTTTTGTTTATTGATAATGTTCTACTAGTTGATGGCTTAAAGCATAACCTAATCAGTATAAGTCAATTATATGATTCTAGTTTTGAAGCATCCTTTAATCAAAATTCTTGTATAGTCAAAAATAAGGACGGTTCCATATTCTTTTATGCCAAGAGATGACATAACCTCTAAAAATTAACTTAGATGATTTGAAAAGTCAAAATATTTCATGCCTTATATCAAAAGATGATGAAAAACTGATTTGGCACAAAAAGCTAGGTTATGTTAGCTTTAAACATATTTCCAAGTTAGCTAGACTTGATTGTAAGAGGTTTACCAAAGATAAGTTTTAACAAAGATTTCCTTTGTGAGAGTTGTCAAAAAGGAAAACAAGTTAAAACATCTTTTTCGTCTAAGAATATTGTAACCTCGTCTAGACCTTTAAAGCTGTTACATGTAAATTTGTTTAGTCCAACTAGAACAGTAAGTCTTGGTGAAAAGAAGTATGGTCTCGTAATTGTTGATGACTTTACCAGATTTTGTTGGATATTGTTTTTATCACATAAAGATGAATCTCTTAAATTCTTTAAAGTTCTATCCAAAAAGTTACAAAATGAAAAAGGAATTTCTATTGCTAGAAATTAGGAGTGATCATGATGGAGAATTTGAAAATGAAAAATTCAAAATGTTTTGTGAAGAGAAGGGAATTTTGCATAATTTATCTACTCCTAGAACTTCTCAACAAAATGGAGTTGTAGAGAGAAAGAACAGGATGATTCAAGAAATAGCAAGGACTATGCTATATGAAATGAATCTTCCTAAGTACTTTTGGGTAGAAGTTGTAAATATAGCTTGTTATATCCAAAATAGAGTAATTTTGCAACCTTTTTTAAATAAAACTCCATATGAATTATGGAAGGGAAAAAAGCCAGATATTTCTTACTTTCATCCTTTTGGTTGCAAATGCACTATTTTGAATTCAAAAGAAAATTTGGATAAATTTGATTCTAAGATCAATTCAGGAATTTTCCTAGGTTATTCCATTACTCCTAAAGCTTATAGAGTTTATAATCTTGTTTCTAAATCTGTTGAAGAGTCTATGCATATAAAATTTGATGATGACTCTCATCTAAATAAAAGAGATGATTCTGATGATGAAACTCTATTTGCTCCCTTAGTTAATAACCTAGACGATTCACCACTAGACAATCCTTCTGATAAAGTAGTAGATAGTTCTGAAAATATTAGCTTAAAAAAAGATTGGAAATATAAATCTTCTCACCCAGAAAATTTGATTATAGGAGAAACATTAGAAGGAGTGAGAACTAGATCTAAGTTTAGAAGAGCGGCCAATGTAGCATTTGTTTCTGAATTAGAACATAAGAAAATTGATGAAGCTCTTGAAGACGAAGCTTGGATTTTAGCTTTGTAAGAGGAGTTGAATCAATTTACAAGGAATAAAGTTTGGTCTCTAGTCCTTAAACCATCCAATAAATCTATTATAGGAACTAGATGGGTATTCAAAAATAAACTAGATGAATCAGGAAAAGTAACCCGTAACAAAGCTAGATTAGTAGCTCAAGGCTATAATCTACAAAAAGGAATAGAGTATAATGAAACATATGCCCCTGTAACTAGACTAGAAGCTATTAGGATCTTGCTTGCATATGCTGTTTATTATAATATAAAACTATTTTAAATGGATGTGAAAAGTGTTGTTTTGAATGGTTTTATAAATGAAGAAGTTTATGTAAAACAACCCCCAGGTTTTGACGACTTTGATAAACCAGATTATGTGCATAAACTTTATAAAGCTTTGTATGGATTAAAACAAGCAACTAGTGCCTGGTATGATCGTCTGAGTTCATTTTTATTAAAAATGACTTTATTAGAGGTCAAGTAGATAAAACATTATTTAGAAAAAATATTAAAATGATTTTATCATTGTACAAATATATGTAGATGATATCATTTTTGGTGCAACTTCTTAAAAATTATGTTCAAATTTTGAAAATCTTATGAAAAGTGAATTTGAAATGAGTATGATAGGTTAATTAAAGTTCTTTCTTGGTTTACAGATTAAACAAACTGAAGCAAAGATTTTTATTCATCAACAAAAGTATATCAAGAAATTTTAGTCAAATATAAAATGGAAAATGTTAAACCAGTGTCAACTCCTATGCATCCTTCAATCGTCTTAACTAAGGATGAAGTTGGTAAGAAGATTGATCAAACTCTTTTAAGGGGAATTATTGGTTCTTTGCTTTACCTAACTGAAAGTAGACCTGATATAATATTTAGTGTTTGTTTGTATGCAAGATTTCAAGCAGATCCTAGAGAATCTCATTATATTGTTGTTAAAAGAATATTGAGATACTTGATAGGTTCTACTGATCTTTGCTTAATGTATGACAAAGGTAAAGATTTCAGGTTAATTGGCTACTGTGATGCTGATTATGCTAGAGATAGGATTGATAGAAACAGTACAAGTGGAGGTTGTCACTTTCTTAGTCATAATCTAATTTCTTGGTCAAGCAAGAGGCAAAGTTTAATTGCTCTATCTACTGCAGAAGCTGAATACACATCAGCTGCAAGCTATTGTTCACAGATATTATGGATAAAGTACTAGTTAGAGGATTATTCTATCCAAGAAGATTAGATTCCAATCTTCTGTGACAATACAAGTGCTATCAATCTCTCAAAGAATCCAATACAACACTCAAGGACAAAGTATATTGAAGTTAGACATCATTTTATAAGAGACTATGTACGAAGAGGGATCATCAAACTACAATATGTTGAGACAAATCAACAATGGGTAGATATCTTCACCAAACACTTAAGTGAAGATAGATTCAAGGAAATCAAACGAAACTTGAATATGGTGATGTTAAATGACCATTCGTCTGAGACTCCATGATTCAGATGATTCGTCCTAAAGAAACTGAAAAGTCATAAGTTTTTAGACTAAATAGTAACGGTAACTTTCACTCAGTGGTTTCAATTTCATGATTACCAATGGACCAGTTAAAAATGTTACAAACAGTAGCTTTTCAAGAGTGTATATAAAAAGAAATCATCTCAAAATCTGCAACACCTTACACTCTAGAATTTTCTTGAAAAACTTTCAAACCGATTTGTTGAAAGTTCTCTCAACAAAGACGATCTAACCCTCTGTTCTAAACTTCAAGTCCTTCTCATTTCATTTCATATATTTCTCTCATTTTTTTCTATATACTAACCTCTCTTTTTTAAGCGAAATATATTTTTGTGTTTAGTGTTTATCTTTTACAGATTAAAAATGTCGAAATCTCTTATTTATGGAAGACTTGTCGATTTCACTTCCTTAAAGGATAATCAGATGAATATCGAAACTGAGATTGAAGCAGCTGGATGGAAGAACTTCTTCAATATCCAAGAAACGGTGTATTTGAATGAAATGTATGAGTTTTGGAAGAATGCAAAGGTGGTAGACAACACCTTGGTATCGATAGTAGATGGGTTGTCAGTAATAATCACATAAAATTCTGTTGTAAAGACTATTGGATGTCCAAATGAAGGAGTAGAATTGTTCAACAATACAAATTGGATCGCCCAAAGTCATATAAATGAAGCCAAAATCAATCAAAAAGTATATGGATCCGGTAATCCAGGAGTCAAGAAGTCTTCAACCTTTATTCCAAAGGCTAGGGTTCTTCACTCACTTCTTCTCCACTTTATCATACGAAGAGTGGGATCAAAAGACGTGGTGACAATGAATGAGGAACATTGTCTATTTCATCTACTCACTCACCAACTGGTTAATCTTCCATTCTTGATTATGAAGTACATGATAAAGGCTAGGGAGGATTATCATCTGACAAGTGGTTCTTAACCTTACAATATACTGTTAACAAGATTCTTCAAAGAATCTGGAATCCTACTTGATAGAGGAAACAGAGTAAAGCTGAATGTTAAGAGCGTTATCAATGCCTCTAATATTCACAAAATGGGGATCAAGACTGAAGTCGGAGAAGATGATGATTTCACACCGAAAGCACAGTCTAAAGGGGAGCTTTCAGTAAGACGAAGCAGGAAAGAACATATTTTGTCTGAAATACAAGCAAAACCTCGATCGTCCGGAAGAATATCAGTAAAGGTAAAGGTTGAACAATCATCTGGTGAGTTGTTGCAAGTCAAGACGTTTCCAAAAAGGGAGAAAAGAAAGGTTCAACAACCAACTCACCAAGTGTCTTAAAGAGGAAGGCTGAGACGCTCCAATCAGAAAGGCCCGAGAAAACAAGAAGGTTACCAAGATTAATGACCTTACGACAAAAAGAACAGAAGAAGCAAAAAGTTTTGATTCTTAGTGGACATTCTGAGAGTAAAAAAGAGTAAGAGCAATAACAGGAGCCTACCAAACCAATTGTCTCTATCCTTCAGACTCAATTAGAACAACCATCTGAAGAGACAGAGATAAAAAGGAAGTTAGTATTTGAAAAGAAAAAGCCTCAACAACAACTTTCTTCCAAATTAGCAAAAGAACAAAAGAAAATGAAGCTTGTTTGGAAGAAGAAGGCTTCATCATCTGATGTTCAATTGCAAGTAATATATAATTAAAACCAAAAGACGGAGGAAAAGATCCCATAAAATAAATACCCCAAACATAAAAAATTTCATAGAAAAGAATGGGAGTTTATGGCATTTGATTTTTATAGGACAAGTTACTTGATTGTTGTCACCTATCACACGACTTACAAAAGATATTGCATCCTTGAATAATGAGGTCAGTAGACATTACTCCCCAAAATTTTATAGGAATTCCTCTTTACCCCAACGTGTCCTTCATAAGCATATGAATGGCAGAAGGCTAAGATAGAATATGCCTCACTCTCAAGCACATACCTTCTTATGACTTGATCTTCATAGTGTCTCCATATATATGAATCATCCTAAACATAATATTTTGCTACACTTTTCGGTTTATACCTTTAAGCCTTTGACAAACCAATAGGTAATTTGTTAGTAACTAAAAAGTTTATAATATCTGCATACCATGAAAGGGGTCAAATCGGTGAAAAATAGTTGTTCATCGAGAAATGTTTCCCTCAAAGGGATATCATCTTCCTTTCTGATCAAGCGACTGAGGTGATCAGCAACTACATTTTTTTCCCTTTCTTATCTCTTATCTCTAAGTCAAACTCTTAAAAAAGGAGAATCCATTTAATTAACCTCGACTTTGCTTCTTTCTTCGTGAGGAAGAACCATAAAGTTGCATAATCATAATAAACAATAACTTTAGTACCTAGCAAATATGATTGAATTTTTTTTAACATAAAAACTATAGAAAAAAAATCTTTTTTAGTTGTAAAATAATCTAATTAAGTTAGACTTAAATTCTTTGAAGCGTAATAGATGATATGTTAAGCTTTGCTAACTCTTTGTCCTAAAACCGCCTCTATTGCATAGTCATTTGCATCACATACGGTCTTGAAAGGGACCCTCAAATTTGGTGGTTGAATCACTGGTGGGGACGATAAGAGCTCCTTAAGTTTGTTAAAGGCCTGCTTTTAATTATTGTTGAACCCAAAAGAGACATGTTGGTACAACACCTTGCATAAAGGTGAGGCTATCTTTAAGAAATCCTTGATGAACTTGCAGTTAAAGCTTGCATAGACAAGAAAAGAATGAACCTCACATACATTTGAGGGGTAAGGAAAGGTAAAAATGAGATCAATTTTAGACTTGCCTACTTCTATACCGCTGGCAGATATAACATCCCCCAAAACTATACCTTGCTCTACCATAAAATAATATTTTTTCCAATTAATTACAAGGTTAGTTTCAATATACCTTTCTAAGATAAGAGCAAGATTTTCTAAGCATTTATCAAAAGAAGAACCATAAACACTAAAGTCATCCATGAATAACTCTATGATTTTCTCAACGAACTCAAAGAAAATTCTTATAATACATATTTAGAAGGTGGTGGGCACATTGCATAATCCGAATGGCATCCTTAGGTAAGAAAATGTACTAAATGGGTATGTAAAGATGTTTTTTCTTGATTCTTTGGTGCAATCAGGATACGAAAATAACATGAAAAGCCATCTAGAAAATAGTAATTCTTATATCCAGCCAATCTTTTAAGCATTTGATCAATAAAGGGGAGGGAAAAGTGGTCTTTTATGAGTTACCGCATTCAATTTTATATAATCAATGCATACTAGCAACCTGACTTGTATGTAGGGAGGAACCAACTTACTTTCTTGATTGGTCGCTGATAGTTGTGCATTAGTCTATGTTTTTCTAAGTAATTGAAATGTGTTTCTTACATAATAGTTTATGATTGTTGCATTTTAGGATTCATTTTGTATTTTTTCATTTAGTTTGATCTTCATTATTATTATTTTGTGATTGATGTTATATTAGGGTAAGAATTGATTATTTTTATGTAGGAATGAAGATGGAGCAATTTGGAGAGTGAGCTAGAGATCAAAGAGGAGAGAGAAGAGGAGACATTATGCTCCCAATTCCCATAATTGTATAAATATAATTGGAGAGATTATGCGGGACTCACTCAAACTTAGGATCTTTGGACTATAATATACATAATCAAGCCTCTATAGAAGAGGATGAAAACCCTCTGTAGAAAAGAACCCCTTTGAGTGAAGAACAAAAGTTTCACATTTTGGAAAAGAAGAGAAGGAGTTTCATATTCAATTTTTTGTCACTTTTATCACTTCTAATATTTGAAGAATGGATTATTTGAGTGTTGATGATGTTGTGGAGACCATGATTGGCTGATTTAGATTTAAGGATTGATTTTGAACTATTTTGTTAAAAATCTTATTTTATTGAATTAAATGAAAGTGTCTATGATGATTATTGATTTTATTTCTATCTTACAATAAATCGAGGGACTGAGTAAGATAATTTGTATAGGATTGTATAACGAGAGTTGGCAACCTATATACTTATAATCATCACGCTCGGCTAGGTCAATTGATCACTTATAGGATAGTTTAATAACTAGTTAAATTGGTGGAGTGATTGGGTAGGTTGAGAGATCATCCAATTGATTTCATTTAATTTGATTAGGGACAATTAATTACGCTTTGAGAGAGGGTAGTTAATACATTCAAAAATTTTTGGTGAGATATAATTCGACTAATAAAATAGGAGGGAGACAAAATAAGGAGAAAGTAATATCTAGTCTTTAAAGTCTTGATTCCAATTTTCTACATCTTGGTTTTGTCTATTGTTTATTATTAGTCTTTCAATTTAGATTAATTCCATTAAATTTTCTTTCTTAAACAACGTTTGATCTAAATTAAGTGGTGTCTTGGGATCAATTCCTGTGGGATCGATATTCGCTTTTTAACTATAAGTCACGACCTGTACACTTGTGGTTTTTTAGCGTAAAATAAGTAGATTGTTGCATAGTTTACACTCTCAACAAGTTTTTGGCGCCATTATTAGGGATTGATTATTTAACATCTTGTTTAGTTTATATTACTTTGCTTCAAGAGTTTTTGATACTTTTCCTTATGTAATTGCAGGTGCATAAACACAAGGAACGCACAAAGATCAACAAAATTTGGTAACGATCAACCATCCGATATCACAAGACTCATCAAGACATCTTAGAATGAGAATGAGACATTTGTAGAGCTAGATCCCATGAAGGATAGAAAGAACAATGATGGAAGATAGTTATTATAGGGAGCAAGGAATTTTTGCAAATTAAAATGAGGCATAGTATGGTTGGGGAAGTACTGATCCTTATTGGAACATGTACACTCCAAGGTGGCAAAACCATTCAAATTTCTATGGGTCCAATAATGCGAGTACAAATATGGGACATCAAGACCTATTTTAATTTTAGCAAGATGAGTCCAGTTCATGGGATTCCAAATTCGATAAAATGATTAAGAAGCTAACAAATATAGAAGAGAACTAGAAGAGGATGTTTTCCAGCTAGGAGGAAAGTCAAAAGAGACCGGAAAATAAATTTAATCAAGTTTTTGAAAATCATGCCACTTCTATTCACAATCTGGAGATTTAAGTAAGACAACTTTCTTGTAAATTTTTCAAGAGAAGTGTGGAAGACGCTATAAGCAATATGGAATTATATCAATGAGAGTAATATAAGGCTATCACACTTAAGAATAGGGAAGAGTTAGAAGAACCAGTGGAACTCCATGCTGAACCTTAATTTATTAAAGACTAAGAGACGAAAAAAGAATTAAAGAAAGGAATTAAAACTCACCAATTCTTGATATATCATATGTGAACATCGAAAATTATTAGGTAGATGTTCATTAAAAGAACTCTATTTTTGGGACTGATGATGATCAAGTGACATTCAACATGAATGATGTATTAAAGAATCTAAAGGATAGTAACTCATTCAGGATAATTGATGTGTTCAAATTTTCTGAAGAACAAAAGGATGAAGAACAGATGACAACAAATATCAATTTTAAAGACGTTATGAAAGTCTTTATTTGGGAAGCAGAAGAAGTAAAGGAAACGAAGGTGATTGAGGAAGAAAGAGAGTAACTCACCTTCATATAGGACAAACTATTGGATTCAAGGGAAGATTCAAGGAGTTTTGTTATTCCCTGTTATGTTGACAGTTCACTTGTAAAAAGTACATTATTGAGCTCAAACGGTTTTCATAATGTTATCCATATAGTGCTTTTGATTATTTTGAAATTTGTAGCTTACTTACATGCTACAAAATCGATGTTGAATGAAAAAGGTAAAAGCAGGCCACTTATAATTGATCCTAGTTGAGTTTCCATAGAGAGAGCGTCAAGCTACTGACATTAAAAGAAGCACTGCACGGTAGGCAACCCATGGAATTTCATTTTTGCTTACTTGTTTGCTTGATTCATTTAGTTATGATTATGTTTGATTTGGGTTTGATTGATGTTTATGTGGAGTTTGTTTGAATTTCAATTTTTTTCTTATCCAATTTCTTGTTGGCAATTTTATTTTGATATGTTTGTAGGTAGTGGTATCAATGAGAATTCATGCTAGGCTTGGAAGAAGGTTTAGAAGTAGAAGAATCACCCCATCCCACGATCGTGAGAATTGGAGTGATTCCCATGATCGTGGGAAATCTCACAAGAAACTTTCTTGAGAGAAAACCTATGATCATGGGAATGAAGGTAATTCCCATGATTGTAGGAAATCTCTCCATAAACTTTCTGAAGAGAAATCCCACAATCATGGGAATGATGGGAATTCCCACGATCGTGGGAATCCCACATGAATGAAAACTTAAATTTCCCTCCCCTTTTTCTTATTTAATTCACTCTTAAAATTTTCGCTCTTTCTCTCTCTTTAAGCCATAAAAGCTGTCCTTCCACTCTCTAAAACTCTTTGTTGGACTAATGAAGGTTGACAAATTAAATCCTTCTATGTTTTGATAATAATAAAACTTAAGAAAATGGTTAAGAAATAATTTCAGGTTAATTGGATTCAATTGAAGTTGATGCAAGACTAGTCGACTAAGGATGACACAAGTTGACTATTATGTTGTTGATGATTTTCAAGTCAGATGAAATTTAAATAAAGTTGATTTAT
>JAOSBN010034597.1:0-15975 GCA_027563595.1 Erythroxylum suave
ATTATTATTATTATTATTATTATTATTATTATTATTATTATTATTATTATTATTATTATTATTATTATTATAATAAATATAATTGATACAAATAATAAATTTATGTGAAATTTATGATTTAATATTAATAATGCTTAATAATTATCATTTACTAATATAAATATCGCTTTCTGATAGGAACAAATACAACAAAGCATTGAACGGCGGTCTTAGCAATCTGAAGATGTTGATGACACTGAAACTTATCTTCAAGCAGTGGGTGGTAGGGATTGTTGTGGGAGGATATTCAGCTTAGGTTCATTTGCGAACACTTGTTATTCGCAATCCTCCACGTCCAGTACGGTAGCATCTGCTAGGTGGTCTACCACCAATGAAGTGGAAGCGCTTCGGAGCACAGTGCAAACATTGGCGACTCAGTTGTAACAGTGGATGGAACAGTAACAACAGTCGATGCAGTTCATCGCTCAGCTCCGTTAGGAGCTAGATGAGTTGAAGGGTAGGGGCAGCACGTCATCGCACCAACCAGAGCATCCGCCGTCTCCAGATCAATAATGTCTTTTTGGTCATTTAGTTTGTATTACAAATACTTCTTATTTACAATGTAATGTTTTTATTATCAATTAAGATATTTTAACTTTTAATCATTAATCAAAATTTCTATTTAAGCAAATTAAATGTATAATACAAATTTATAATTGTTAAAATTATTCATTAACCATAATTTAATTATACGGACCATATATATTATATATTTTTTAAAAAATTAAGTTATGCATTTACCGATGGAAACAAATGTCCGTTGGTAAAGACATGCACCATTTACCGACGGTCCAAGCATACGTCCACCGGTAATCGCAGAAGGAATTACCGACGAAATATCATAACCGTCGGAAAGTTTTTAGCAAATGTACCGACGGTAAATTTGTTACCATCAGTAAATATGCCAACAGAATATAGATGTCCGTCACTAAATGTTATCGACAGTCAAGCACAGAGTAAACCATCGGTATATTTACCGATGGTTAAAAATATTCTGCCGGTAAATTCGCCGACGGTAACAAATATACCATCGGTAAAGTTACCGATAGCATCTGCTTCGACCATCGGTAATTATTAACTACGACTAATTCTATAACGTTTTTGTTTGTCGGTAAATTCTATCGGTAATATGTCTTATCGACAGAATTTTAATGTTTTCTGTCAATAATTTTCGTCGCAAAATGGCGTTTTCCTTGTAGTGAACATGATGCCTGTAGTAGGAAACTGTTAATAAACTTCCATAAACCCGAAATCATACACTTCCTTTAAATAATGAAATAAAACATAATAAACAATATCAATTTATTATAGAAATAACAAAACTTTGTCTCCATCAATAAACATAAACGAACACATTTAAATTAGAACCGTTATTGATAAATAGAGGTCAGGTTCAAACAAATTTAGAGAAAGGAAATCAAAATTTATTGAACTAATTCCCATACATTTTTCATGTATATTAAGATTATTTATATATGACTAAAAAAGTAAAAGAAAATAATTAATTCTACGACTCAAAGACTAACATAATTAGCTTAGTCAAGTAACAAAAAATAACTGATAGACAAAATGAAATAAACTTGTAACTAACATAATTGATGACTAACTTTAAAAAAAATTGCTAACATAAACAATTATCTAATTTCTATACCCCCTCCAATTGGTGGTTGATGAAAATCTTTTGGTTTAAGGTTGTAGTTTAATGATAAATATTTAAAAGTACTTTTTATTTTATAAATATTCCAATGTGCATGATAAAGTGCATGCGATAAATGGTTGCAAATGAAATTATGATAAGATCATAATTATGAGACTTTTATTTTATTTATATGTTGTCACTAAATTAATTCTTATAATTGCTCGATTAAAATGGGATAGACTGTAAAAAGAATAATACATATTATGTTTCTTCCTTATAAAGGAAGTAATCCATCTTATTGAGTTAAGTATGAAGATAATTAAATAAACATGTGGGTCTTTGTTAGATAACAATTCATTGAATTAACCCTATAAGAGAATTCTATTTGAAACATTACTTGTATATTAATGAAAATCCTTATTGTGATGATTATATAAGTGATCCTTTGACTTTAAATCTTTAAAATATCTCATATAGGAATTGCTATATGTTGATATTATTATGACATATTCTAGTCATGTGTAACTCAATCGGTAATCATTGCATATAGTATAAACTATATAAAAGTAGTCAAGTGATCAATATAGGATTCATTACTTTAAAGTGATTAAGGAAAACGTTTTGTTATTCTCAATCAGTATTGATTCGAAAAATCCTTGGGCAAAGTAGAATGACAGTTCAAAAATAGTTTTCAAATGTTATTAATAGAATCAATTACTAATGGTAAAGAACTAATATAGTTAGACTTAAATATAATAGACATTAATTCCAAGCTCTACATCTAATTGAAACATTACATGATGAAAGGATTGTATTATACGAAAAAAAAATCATTTATGGAAGCCCAGTTAAAACTATTTTAACATTCCTAAGTATTTGAGTGGTTATGATGTCGTTGCTAAACACTGATCTCAATCTATGAATATGAATGATTAAATTAGAGAACTAAAGATGAACCATATGATTTTAATTTATCTAATCCTAACATAAATTAGTGTTATAATTTATATCTATTGCCATTATATTTAACAATCTAATGAATCACATAAAAAGAACAAGTTGAAGAGAAAACTTTTTTTAATTAAGTTGGACTTTAATGTAAAGTTTGAGAAATTTTATGATTAAAGATGATATGCTTAATAAATAAAGACCAATATGAGATATTGATTTTATTTATATGACAAAGTATAAGAAGAGCCATGACTATCTTTAAAAAGTAAGCAATGACCATTTGTTGATTGCTTAAAACCATATATATTTATTTTTAATGTAATTTTTTTAATTACACTGGCGTAAAGCCTATTTCAACCATAAAAATGCCTTTTCAATTTACAAACTAGATCACCCTTTGCCTTAGTATATCCTTCCGAAGGTTCCATAAAAACTTCATCTAAGTACCTATGTAGAAAAGCATTATTGATATCCAATTAATGTCATGGCCATAAATTACTGTAAATAATAAGCATGAACACCTCACAATAACCAACTTTGCAATAGTGAAAAACCTTTAGAGTAGTCAACTCCCTTAATTTGGTTGTACCCCTTAGCTACTGAACTTACCTTGTTGGACCCCAAACTTTCCTTAGAAATTAGAATTTATTAAATTGTAATCTATTGGATTTTAGTCATGAATATATTTTATTTACATGTTTTGGCCTGAATTAAATAGAAACGTTAAGATTAAGTTAATGTGTAATAGGCATAAGAGAATAAAAGGAGTAAGTAGGCATTAAATTAAACGTGGATGGGTAAGCTTGGACAGACTAAAAGTTGTCTTAGATTAATAAGAAAAGAAATGAGAAAGATGAAGAGATTCGTGTTTAAGAAGCAAGAAAGAAAGACAAACGTAGAAGGAAAGAAGAGAAGGAGAAAATGAACCAAAAAAAAAAAGAAGAAGGAAAGAAAGAAAAAAGAGAAAGAAGAAGAAAGAAGAGGATTCAGCTAAGTTTTAGGTATCCTCTATCTTTTCTTCTTGCTTTGGTAGAAGAAGGAACGAGAGAAAATAAGTTTTATGTGCTGGAAATGAAGGGAGAAAAAAGAGGACTAAGAGACCTATTTTTTATTTTCATGAATTTTCAACTAGATCTTAGTTATTCGAGCTTAGATAAACGATTAGTAGATTAAGAGTAAGCTCTTTTTTTTTCTAGATATTAAAGCTTTATGGATTTTCTATTTATATATTAGTTTTAATGAAAGTTTGGTTGTTTGAAGGAAACTAAGAAAATCTAAGGCAAGAGTAAGAGGAAAGGCAAAATTGAGTTTGGATTTACAAACAATTAGGTGGGCGATATGTTTATAGTTATCTTAGATGATGGGCTGATTTTTGCTTGTTTGTATGCTTATTTGCTTGACTTTGAATTATTAAGAATGTTGGAAATTCACTATGACTTATTTTCATGTTATGTCTTGAAAGATTTTACTAAATTTTGTATTAATGAAAAGAAGAAAAAGTGCAAGAAATATGAAAGTGTGAACATGTTACAAAATGAGTTGAGCATCAAAATTTGATTGTGTTTAGGCAAGACAGATACCATTTCATTTGTCATATGCATATTGACCTAAAGCTTTCTCTTGGTTGCCCGCTTGTAGCACATGAGTTCCTAAGAAATGGACTCATTTAGTTTATAGTGTAAACTTCGGTTTCTCCATTTCGTTTCATGGGCTTCTCTAAAGCCATTATTTTTGTGCATTTCATCTTGATTTGTTGAGCATGGTACATAATTGAGTGTTATGTTTTGATGATTAAATGTACATGATATGATTTATGTGATAACATTTTTTACTATAAGTTTCTTTGAGTTAAAACTATGGATAATGTAATTTAGAGATTAAAAATGAGACTATATATATATATATATATATATATATATTGGAGGAATAAAGACAAAAAGAAATATTTTCTCATGAAAGACCATATATTTAGAGACAAAAGTTGTATGCCTGTAAGCTTCAGATGATGATTGAACAAACTAGTTAAACTGCTAAATAACATAAGTAATATTAGGATATGAATCGAAGTAAAGAAGTTTTCCCATTAACTATCTTTTTCTAGTTTAGAAGTAAAGGACCTGCCTTAATAGTAAATTTTTGGCCTTTTAGAAGTAGTATAATTGCAGTTTATGATCCAATTAATCCATCATCTTGTATAATTTCAAGAGCATATTTCCTTTGATTAATATAACTAAAAGATTCTTATCTTGAAAATTTGATACTCAAGAAATATTTTACGTAGCCTAGGTCCTTTATAGTAAACTTATCATGCTAAAATTCCTTCTCCTTTGTAACTATAGCTTCTGAGGATCTTGAACTAAGCACATCATTAAAACATATGATAAAGTATGAGAAGAGCCATGACTATCTCTAAAAAATAAGCAATGGCCATTTGTTGATTACTTAAAGCCATATGAATATAAGTGTATTACCCACTGAGCTTCAAATCTCTCCCTATTATTTTCCACTCCTCAGATGCAAAATGAGCAGATAATTGAACTTTGTAAGCTTTGGCAAACTCCAAGATATCTATCTTTTGTACCTAAGTTAGTTCGACTACTTTAGGTAACTTTATAACCATATTAAGCATGGGCATTCATATATGTTTTGTATTATGCTACTGATGTGGCCTTCAATTTGTAATTAAAGCTATGTGCAAATGCTACTGATGTGGCCTTCGATTTGTAATTAAAGCTATGTGCAAACTCTGTTTTGATTAAGCAATGAATGCAAGAGTTGAAGAATTTCCCTTTTGCGCATATTCAAAATTATCTTCTTTGTTAGGTTGCTAACTGTTGTTGGAAATAAAATTATATGTTGTTATATGGCCCTGGATAGTTTTAAAATTAATTGTTACGCTGGGGGTCACGTGTGTACGCCTTGTGTTGTTGGATATGGGTTTCTTTTGGAAAATGTGTAAAAGCTCACAATGGGCAAACAAGAAAAAGGGGATACAATTAGTGATATAAATCATTCATCAATGAAACTGTATTGATGTAGGTAGAATTAGATAAAGTTGTCTTCATAAAAGTTGTAGCTTATCCTCTTAGCTTTTTAATGGTATAAAGTTTATAATTTTTAGACATCAGAATTGATAGTTATCATGTTTACAAGTTCGAGTGTCTAAAACAGGAGTGCACGATTGTGCATATGCATGATCATAATCGAAGCCCTTTTTAACAGGGGACACGATTGTGCACTAGCAAGATCATGACAGAGCCGATTTTCACTTGGGGCTTTTCCATTATTAAGTCATAGTCATGACTTCTTAAGTCACGACTGTGACTTCTTTTTACTTGCCACAGTCGACGTGACTTTTTTTTGATTATCAACTGTTAATTTTTGTAACTTACAACTGTGACTTCTTTGTATTATTATAGCTATCCAATCCTTGCATATTAAGCACCGAGACCCAGGCCTAAAATGTTTGGTATCAGAGCATTAGGTTTTAAGGATTCCTAGTCTTGGAATATGTTGTGATATGAATTATTATGATGTGTGATTAATTGTTTGCATTGTTGAATTGATTGATTGCATTGAGTGACATGCATATCATACATACATGTAGGAAATAAGAATAAAATGACATGTAAGTTAAATTTTAATTTTTGAACTAAAGGAGTAAGATGCCACCTTGTAGAAGAATATGAAGAGTTTTGCAAGGATCTGCTACACTTTATTCTCCACCAAGAGAGGAGGGCACCGATGAGTCTAGAGCCCCAACAATTGCTGGGGCGACTGTAGGGTATGATATCAAGCCCTTTAGACCACAAATGCATAAGTCACCTCTTCCTTAAGAGCAAGTGCCTAATTAGATCCTAGACTGTTCCAAGCCTTTGCTCAAGCTTTTGTCTAGGCCATGGGTTAAATGCCACAAACCTCTACTCTAACCCCATCTAAGAAAGGAAAATAATTTGATAAGCTGAGGAAATATAGGAATTGACTGTAAGGATGATGAAAGAGTTGTATATGTTGCAAGCTTGCTACAGGGAGATGCCCTGCATTAGTGGGAAAGTTTACCAGGGAGTTAGATAAAATAACCAGTGTTGACATGGAAGGACTTCCTAGCTATTTATAGGAAGAATTATTTGTCTAAAATGTATATCCAGCAGAAGCAGTTTCACCTAGAGGGAGATGACGGTGAGTGAATATGATCATAAATTCACAAAATTGTCCTAATACGCAGTTAAGATGATGATGAGCGAAGTGGCTTAAGTGTCGTAGGTTTGAAGCAGGATTGCATTTAACCATCAAAGAAAAATGGGGGCACAAAATTTCTATGACTTCCAACAGCTGGTAGAAGCTGCATTAAGGGTTAAGAATCTAAAGAATATAAAGAGCGCAGTAGACAGAAAGAGGAAAGGAAGAGAACAGTTTAGAAGGGGAGGTAGTGCTCCTATGTCAAAGAGGAGTGTCAAGAGTTTCCCCACACTGTTTGAGGTTAGGAGAAGTGGTGCAAGTAGGCCCAAAACTAACAAGAACTCTCTCTCATCAAGCCTCAACTGTTGGAGGTAGTAAAAAAGGAGAGGGGGATAAGTCATCCATTCCCAAATGTGACCATTGTGGCAAATTCTATAAAAGGGAGTGCTATAAGTTGACTGGAGTTTGTTTTAACTATGGAGAAAAAAGGCATATGGCTAGAGAGTGCCTGTAGTATGCAAGACGAGAAGGAACTCAGATGTAAGCTCCAAAAAGGGTTAAGATTGTGGTAGTTAAGTCTGTAACTGAAGTGGGTAGTTCTAGTGCAGCAAAAAAAGTGAATACTCTAGGAAGACTGAGGGGGAAAGCACTAGCTAGGGTATTTGCAATGACGAAGGAGGAAGCAGAAGTAGCTCTAGAGGTTGTGACTGATATGGTTAAATTGTTTAATATTGATATTATTGTTTTAATTGATCCAAGGTAGACCCACTTATTTATTTCACTAAGTATGATTGTGCATGGTAGAAATTTGATTCCATTAGATAGTCCTTTGATGGTTAGCACCCTAATTGGCTAGTATATCATTATTAGTCAAGTTGATAGAGATTACAAAGGATAAATTAGTGGAGTAAAATTAGTGATGGATTTAATGCCATTGAAGATGGAGCGATTAGATGTGATTTTAGGCATGGATATTTTAGAAAAATATAATGCCAATTTGAATTGCAAATAGAAGACAGTAGAGTTTGAGTAGGAAAAAAGTGAAAAGGTGGTGTTTATAGGACACAGGAAAGCAAGCCCACCTAGAATTATTTTGGCTCTAACAGCAGAGAAAATGATGAGGAAAGGATGTGAAGCATTCTTCACATATGTGGTAGACACGAAGATAGATGGAGGAAAAGTAGAAGATATTCCTACGGTCATGATGTTTCTAGATGTCTTTTCAGAGGAATTACTAAGATTACCACCACTTAGAGAGATTGAGTTTACAATAGAGCTTCTTCTAGACACCGTACCAATATCAATTTCACCTTATAGAACGGCTCCAACAGAATTGAAGGAGCTTAAAGAGCAGTTAAAAGAGCTTTTGAAGAAAGGTTATTTTCGCCTAGTTATTCACTTTAGGGAGCTCCAGTTCTTTTTGTGAAGAAGAAAGATGGATCCTTAATGATGTGTGTGGACTACAAGAAGCTCTATTATGTCACCATCAAGAATAGATATCCTCTTCCATGCATAGATGATTTGTTTGATCAATTGCAAGGGGAAAAAGTCTTCTCCAAGATAGACTTGAGATATAGTTACCACCAATTGAGAATAAATGAGTCTGATGTGTCGAAGACTGCCTTCAAAACACGATATGGGCATTTTGACTTCTTGGTTATGCCCTTTGGATTAACTAATTCCCTAATTAACTAATTCCCTACAACCTTCATAGATTTAATGAATAAAGTCTTCAAGCCTTTCTTAGACCAATTTATCATAGTCTTTATTGATGATATATTGGTTTATTCCAAGAGTGAAAAGGAGCATAAAGAGCATTTACCGATTGCCTTGGAGACATTGAGGAAGAAAGAGCTATATGCCAAATTCAATAAATATGAATTTTGGCTAAAGGAAGTGGTGTTTCTTGGACATGTAATTTAGGATAAATGAATACATATAGATCCAAGGAAAATAGAAGCTATAGTTAAATGGGAAGCACCCAAGAATATAGCGAAAGTGAGGAGTTTCTTGAGTTTAGTTAGTTATTACAGAAGATTTGTAGAAGGCAGCCCCACTCACCAAATTGACAAGAAAGAGTCAGAAGTTTGTGTGGAAAGAAAATGCCAGAAGAGCTTTGAAGAATTGAAGAATAGGCTCACATCTGCACCAATTCTGACCTTGCCTTCTAGTAGTGATGGATACATAGTATACAGTGATGCCTCAAAGAAGAGATTGGGGTATGTGTTGATGCCAGTAGATAAACTGATTGCCTATACTTCGAGGCAATTAAAAATCTATGCGATGAATTATCCCATACATGACTTGGAGTTGGATGCCATAATTTTTGCATTGAAAATATAGAGACATTACTTATACGGAGTCATCACCAAGGTATTTATAGACCACATGAGTCTTAAATATTTGATGAGCTAAAAAAAGTTAAATATGAGGCAAAGAAGGTGGTTAGAACAACTGAAGGGTTATGACTTGATGATAAACTACCAACCAGGGAAAGCTAATGTAGTAGCAGAGGCACTAAGTAGAAAATCTACTATGGCACATGTAAAGACAGTATACCTTCCTTTGTTGAAGGAATTAGCCAAACCTAAGGTGACATTGAGGCAAATCAAATTTGGGTGTATATTAGCAAATTTTAGAATAAGGCCAGTATTGAATGAGAAGTTAAGGAATTACAGGAGCAAGATGAGTACTTGAAAAGGCTCATAGAAGAAATTAAAAATGGTAAGCCCTTTGGAATAGAGATAAGGGAAGATGGATTGATGGTAGTAGGTATCAGATTACGTATTCCAGACATGCAAGAGTTAAAGGATGAAATTCTTAATGAAGCACATAATGCTCCATATGCAATACACCCGGGGAGTACAAGAATGCATAGAGATTTAAAAGAGCACTTCTAGTGGAGAGGAATGAAGAAAGATGTTACAAAGGTTGCTGGAAAATGCTTGGTATGCCAACAAGTTAAAGCAGAACATCAAGCACCTACTGACAAGCTTAAACTTTTGTCTATTCCTGAATAGAAGTGGGAGAAGATTACAACGGATTTCTTGATAGGATTACCAAGGACCAGCAGGAAGCATAATGCAATATAGGTGATTGTCGATAGGCTAACCAAGCCAGCACATTTCCTACCAATTAAACAAATCGATTCTTTGAATGACTTAGCCAAGAAATATATAGATGAAATAATCAGACTTTATAAGATTCTGAGTTTTATAGTCTTAGATAGATATCCTAGATTCACCTCCATATTTGGGAAAGCTTGCAAGAGGCTTTAAGAACTAAGTTGCATTTTAAAACAACTTTCCATCCACAGACTGATAGCCAATTAGAGAGGACAATAAAGACATTGGACGCAATGTTAAGAGCTTGTGTTCTGGACTTCAAAGGCTCATGGGATGATCATCTACCTCTAATTGAGTCTACTTATAGTAATTCTTACCACTCGGGAATTAAAATGGCACCTTATGAAGCTTTGTCTAGTAAAAGGTGCAAAACTCCTATTTATTAGGATGAGGAAGGAGAAATGAGACTTTAGGACCTAAGTTGGTATAGGCTACAGTTGACAAGATTAATTTGGTGAAACAGAGACTCAAGGTACCTCAAGACAGGATGAAGAGCTATACTGACGCACATAAAAAGGAGATGGAATATGAAGTTGGAGATAAAGTATTCCTTAGAGCCTCTCTATGGAAAGGAGTCTTAAGATTTGATAAAAAGGGCAAGCTTAGTCCAAGATATATAGGCCCTTATGAGATTATTAAGAAGATTAGGCCTCTAACCTACAAGTTAGCCCTGCCACCAGAGTTATCAAAGATTCACAATGTCTTCCATGTATCAATGTTGAGGAGATACAGACTAGATCCTTCACACATAGTCTAACCAGCGGAGATTCAATTAAGGGAGGATTTGACTCATGAAGAATAGCCAGTTGAGATTCTAGATATAAAGGAAAAGGTCTTGAGAAACAAGATTGCGAAGCTGGTTAAAGTTTTATAGAAGAACCATGTAAGAGAAGAGGTAACATGGGAGCCTTTGGAAGCCATGAAGGAGAAGTATCCACACTTAATTGTAGACTCAGGTAAGAATTTTGAGGATGAAATTCTTTAAGAGGAGGAGAAATTTTAGACCCCAAAACTTTTCTTAGAAATCAGAATTTATTAAATTAGAATATGTTGGAGTTTAGTCATGAATATATTTTATTTACACGCGCTGGCATTAATTAAATAGAAACGTTAGAATTAAGTTAGCGTGTAATAGGCATAAGAGAATAAAAGGAGTAAGTAGGCATTAAATTAAATGTGGAAGGTAAGCTTGGAAAGACTAAAAGTTGCCTTAAATTAATAAGAAAAGAAATGAGAAAGATGAAAAGAGACGTGTTGGAGAATCAAGCAAGAAAGAAAAAAACATTAAAGGAATTACAAGAAGAGAAGGAGAAAATGAACCAGAAAAAAAAAAAGAAGAAGGGAAGAAAGAAAAAAGAGAAAGAAGAAGAAGGAAGTGGATTCAGTTGAGTTTTAGGTAATCTCTATCTTTGCTTCTTGCTTTGGTAGAAGAAGGAACTAAAAAAATAAGTTTTATGTGTTGGAAATGAAGGGAGAAAGGAGAGGACTAGGAAACCTAATTTTGATTTTCATGGATTTTCAACTAGATATTAGTTATTATAGCTTAGATAAACCATGTGTAGATTAAGACTAAGCTCCTTTTTCTAGATATTAAAGCTTGGTGGATTTTTTTATTTGTATATTAGTTTGAATGAAATTTTGGCTTTTTGAAGGAAACAAAGAAAATCCAAGACAAGACCAAGAGGAAAGGCAAACTTGAGTTTAAATTTACAATCAATTAGGTAGGTGATATATTTATAGGCATCTTGGATGATGGGCCAATTTTTTCTTGTTTGTATGCTTATTTGCTTGACTTTGAATTATTGCGAATGTTGGAAACACACTATTTTTTATTTTTATGTTATGCCTTGAAAGATTTTTTTGCATTTTGTATTAATGAAAAGAAGAAAAAGTGCAAGAAATATGAAAGAATTAACATGTTATGAAATGATTTGAGCATCGAAATTTGATTGTGCTTGGGCAAGAGAGATACCATTTCATTCATCACGTGCACGTTAACCTAAAGTCTTCTCTCAGCTGCCCATTTGTGACACATGAGCTCCTAAGAAATTGACTCATTTAGTTCATGGTGTAAACTTTGGTTTCTCTATTTCATTCCATAAGATTTCTCAAGCCATTATGTTTGTACATTTCATCTTCAATTGTTGAGCATGGTACATAATTGAGTGTTATGTTTTGATTAAATGTACAATATATGATTTATGCGATAACATTTTTTACTATGAGTTTCTTTGAGTTAGAACTGGGGATAATGTAATTGCTAGATTAAAATTGATATTTTTATATTATATATGTATATGTATCTATATATATATGCTTGAATGTGTGTAGCTTGTTACTAATGGCGATAAACGTATTAGCCACTTAGCTTCATAGCTCACCCTATTATTTTCCACTCCTCAAGTGCATAATGAGTTGATAATAGATCCTTGCAAGCTTTGGCAAACTTCAAGATATCTATCTTTTGTAACTAAGTTAGTTCGACCACTTTGGGTAGCTTTATAAGCATATCAAGCATGGGCATTCATGGCTAAATGCTCAATTTGGAGCTAAAAGTTGTTCAATCTGATCAATTTAGGACCAAACATTATAATCTGCTTAATCAAGGCCTACGTTATCGGGTCTACTCAATATTAGGCTATTTTGGAAGAAAATTTGGTAGTGTCAAACACACGTCGTTAAGTCTGAGTGAGATGTTTTACGTGACATTTTCGTAACCTATTTTCTGACACATTCCTTAAGTCTAAGGGAAAAAGGTTAGTGATCCAAGCGTGTTGTAATCCAACACATGTATAGACAATAACGTAATCATTCTAAACTAGAAAAGTGGTTTTTGCCAGTAACCAGGAAACTAGTACTAAAACAAGATAAAAAATTAAAGAAAAACATGTATTTCAATATACCGTGCTTTGTCTTGTTCAAATCTCTCTTTCCGGCAGGTGTTTAGGATGTACACGTTACTCTATTATAGGAAAATAGCATATTGAGGTTTTACTTTCTACAACGAAACTTGATTCAAGAGGGGAAAATTTTACTGCTTTACATTTTGTTTCAAAACTACATCTATACATGTATACAAAATCTTCTTTGCCAGGAAGTATAAATGTAGTTTCAAAACAAAATGTGAAAGCTTTAGTCTTTTTTTCCTCATGAAACAAGTTTCGTTTTAGAAAGTAAAAACTCAAAGTGCTAGTTTCCTATAATAGAGTAACATGTATATCCTAAACACCCACCTGAAAGAGGGAAGTGAACAAGACAAAGCACTGTACATTGAATTATATATTTTTCTTAAATTTTTTATCTTGTTTTAGTACTATTTTCCTGATTAATGGCAAAAACTAGTTTTCCAATTTGGAATGATTACGTTGTTGTCTATACACATGATGGGTTATAACACCTTTGGAATACCAACCTTTTTCCCTAAGCCTCTTACTCTTCATATATATATATACACTTCTGCTCCTTTCTATCCTTTCCAATTCTCTGTAATCAAAACTCATCCAAGCCTCTCCAAGACTATTTATTATCATTGTCTTCTTCTTCTTCTTCTAATCCAAACCCATTTCATGAAAAGCTTCATACTTGGCATATGTCTGTGACGTAAAGAGGTAGGTAGCGTCCACATTTATAGCTACAAAATTAGTTTAGCTTTGACTATAAAGAAGATGTAGTCTTACGTAGCTCTGCGTCTTCTTCTAGCACAACGTATGTATCCTTTGGTGACATTTTTTCTTTTTCTTTTTCCATCCCTCAAAGGAAAAGAATGTCGCTACCAGCAAAGCTAGATATATAAACTTGAAGCATTTCCTATTTTTTGGTTATAGAAACCAATATATATATAACCAGGAAGCACTTTCTGCTTCTAACAACCAACAACGGTTTCTTTTACTTTTTTTGATTCTTTCTAGAAATATATGATGTACATGCTTATTACCTGATAATTTTATATAAGTGTTGACGTATTAATATTAGTGTAAACCACTAAAAGGATCTTTTATCCATTCTTGGTTCTTCTCTCCTTCTTCTTTCATGTCTCTTTACTCTTCTTCTCTTTCCTCTAATCCATACCTTAAATACATGATGGTATACTTCAATGAATATCAAGATAACTTTAGTGATCTCAAGTCAAAGGATCAGTTATACAATCATCACAATGAGAACTCTATAGACATATAAGTAATGTTTCAAATAGATTTGTCATATTGGATCTATTCAGTGAACTTTTTCTCTAATAAGCACCCACACGTTTCTTTATATATCTCTATACTTTCCCTATGAGATCGACTACTTCTTTTATAAGAAAAACCAAAATGTATGCTAGTCTTTTTATGTTCTATTAATGTCCAATTTTAATAGAACAATAACTAGGAACATTTAGGAATAACACATAAATGCAATATGAATCTCATAATTATGATCTCATTATAATTTTATTTGCAATGTACAATTATTCCATGGACTTTATCATATTCATCTAAACATATATAAGATAAAGAATACCTTTAAATAATTTGTCACTAAATTATAACTAAAGCGATTGGTTGTAGGACATAAACTTATAGGGTTAGCCATGATTGTATGCATCACATGTAGGCGTCTGCAGTGGAAAGTGTCGGAATCTTGAAACTAAAACCACAAGATCATAAATGCATGCAAGGATATGTAAAGAACATAAAATATAAAACATTTTTACCTTCGTTTATCCCCCTTTCTTGTTTCTTCTCCTTGTTTGGGTTGTTATAAAAACCAAACCCTTCTTTAATCACCCAAGAACACGCAAAGATGGAAGATGAAACAATGTGTAATAGTGTTAGAACACTAAACTTGATGAATTCAAGTAGATGTGCAAATGAGAGATAGATCAAGGTTATCTTGCGTGCATATTGATTTATATAGCAATTGCATAAATTACATGAAGATAACTCAAAAACTCTTCTCACTCTCTCTAGAACTCTTCTAGAACCACCTTTTCTCTCTCACTTATATGTGTATGAAGCAGTAAGACCTTATATACATAGGTAAAGAAGAGTTCTGATTTGTGCCCTATGTCACGATCGTGGTCATCATGACCCTTTTAAAAAAAGGGCTTGCCTTCAGCCACAATCATGGCCTATGAGTCACGATCATGGCTTACTTAAATTTGGTCATACACACTGTATTTTTCATCTAATATTTTATGCATGTAACCCTTAGGTTTCCAGTTATTTAAAGCACTTGAATTAATTCTTAATTCAATCAAATCATAAAGGGTTTCATGATGCCATTTTGTCAGAATATAAGTGGATTAACACATTACCTCTTCAATAGTTAATTATCAAACCTATGAACCTTTCGATAGACAATTACCATGCAATTTGTCCTCTCACCATACTATATCCCGCTTAGTTCAGAGTATGAGCTTTGTGTCAACTCCTACTAGACTGACTACATCACATTTAGTCCAAGTGATGTTAGTTCTTCTCCTAGGATCTCATTACTCTTACGTGTCATTAAAGATTCTCTTCATGACGCATAACTGCTCAGGCTAGAGACTCCTGAGTAACGACCCCAACAAGAGGTTATGGGTATCATCTCATTCTATCAGGAGTGGTGAATCTTTTATTGGCTACCCAATTGCCTTCGAATACCAACAACTGTACCCAATCACCACCCTAAGAGTGACCTCGTCTTAAGATAATAAGGAATGATGTAAAAGCATAGCATTGGTGACTAAGATATCCTTGAGTAACTCAAGTCTAAGGATATTTGTACCATTGCTAAGATGAGATTAATCATTGACATTCAATAGATCATCCATATGATATTGTCATAGTGGGTTATCCGATGTACTTACTACCCTTATTAAGCATCCACTTGTTAAATCTAAACTTCTCATGCTTCTAGTTTGTGAGATCCACTGCTTGATCAAATCAAGTATAACATGTGCTAGTTTGTCTGGATTAATAATGTCCTATCTTATTAATCTTATGACTAAGGATTATTTAGATACTAACATAATTGCACATGATAAGAATCTCATTATCATGATCTCATCATGAATTT
>JAOSBN010034628.1:0-15970 GCA_027563595.1 Erythroxylum suave
CGAGAGTTGTTGAAGACTTAGAGATGTTCAGGAACATAGACGTTTTGTCTATAAAGACATATCGTCTGTGTTTTATCGTCTATGGTTAACTTTCCTTTCGTGTTAAGTTGACCACATATCGTCTGTGTTTTATCGTCTGTGGTTGACTTTCCTTTCGTCTTAAGTTGACCACATATCGTCTGTGTTCTATCGTCTGCTTTGACTTTTATCGTCTGTTTTGACCTCTATAGTCTGCTTTGACTTTTATCGTCTGCTTTGACCTTTATCGTCTGCTTTGACTTTTATCGTTTGCTTTGACCTCTATCGTCTGTGTTTCATCTCGTCTAGCTTTAGACATTTCGTCTATCTTTTAGCGTATCATCTGCTTTGAGAATTCGTCTGTCCTTAGACACTTCGTCTGTCTTTTGGCATATCGTCTGCTTTGAATTTCGTCTGCTTTGAGAATTCGTCTGCCCTTAGATACTTCGTCTGTCTTTTGGTGTATAGTCTGTCTTTTGAATATTTGTCTACTTTCTGCTTATAAGATAAAATTATATCGATTGGGCTCTCTGATTTAACTTGAATAGTAGACTCGAAAGTCAAAGTTTGGAGAGAAATCTAAAATGGCTTATTAGGTTATGAAATTTGGTTGAAACAGTTTGTGAGGATTAAACCCTACGAATAATGATAGTTAAGTGAGTTTCTATATTTGATTTTGTTTATGATAAGCTTGATGGAAGGATACCCGGGATTGTCATGAACATGCATTGTACATAGTTCATTCCACATATGCGGCATTAATGAACACGCATAATTGTACAGATTGTGATACATGCATGTACTATTTTGTTATAGAGGAACAGTTGGAAAGTCAACTTCCAGACATTGCTAGCACGTTCAGGCATTAGCCTCGATAACTGGTGAGTAACCTAGATAGTTTCTCTCAATTATTATTTGCTTAAGTTATGCTGTGAATGATAAATGAATGTGAAATTGATGTGTTTGATTGTGAATTCCGGAAAAAAGGTCCGATGAATGTGAATAAGAACTGGGATATTAAAGTGCTACTTGTATGTGAATGTGAAGACCTATGTGCCATATAATGTGATTGATTGTGCTACATGCATTCCGTTCATGAATGCATAATCAGATAATGGAAGTTGTGACTATAGTAGGCAACGATCAGAGCTAAAAGCTCAACGAGTGAAAATGAGCCTCGAGCTCACAAGTGTTTCAGAGCCTCAGGCTCAATGTGAAATGAGCCCTGTATCCTCATCGGATAAGGGACAGTCAATAATGAGCCTGGTATCCAAATTAGATAGGGGACAGTTCAGGCACTTGGTCACAACAACGTAACAAATGGGAAAAGAGTCTCACGATCATGTCATAGACAATGGGTTATGTATGTTTGATCGATTGGAATGGATAATTTGCCTATGTTTAAGTGAAAATGTGGAGTGTGATCAAATATGCAACAATGTGATTATATGTTATATATATTGATGTGATGTATAAATTGAGTGAACCATCGATGATGGTTGCCTAATTGAGTTCGCAAAACTCACCAAAATTGCAACGTTAACTTTTCAGGACCGAGAGTAGACTCCTGGCTTCAGAAGGACTTTTTCCCAGTCATATAGATTGTTTTGGCGAGAGAAGTCATGGCTCACAGATCGGTCAGTTGGGACTTTTAGAGATGACCTAGATAGATCTGATGTTTTCCTCTTTCATATACGATTTTGTACTAAGTTTTTGGATTTATGTATAGACAGTACAGGATGATAAATATGTAAACAGTTTGATTTTTGATGAGATGAAATGAAATGAGGAAAAGATTTTATATATATATATATATATATATATATATCACTATTTTATTATGATGCTATGTGAGGTGATTGCAGTGATTGTTCGTAGCTCACCCTTAACGTAGGATACGTACCGGAATAACCTACGGGCGTCCCGGTGTGTACCTTGCGGTAAGGGGGTGCTACAGCAGCTCTAGGGAACTCGATTGTTGGTTTCAATTCTTTGTGGATATAGGGTCAGAGCAAGGGACTTACCTTCTCTCAATAGTCAAGTGGAGAACTAGTGAACGAAGCGACAATGAGGGTGGTCAATGGCAGTAAAGGGCGGAGAATGAGAGGGGCTTTGCAATGAAGGAGAGAGACAACACATTGAAGGGGAAGACTTGGCAATGAAGACGGAGATGTTGTCTATCTAGTGAAATAAGGAATTTAAGGATTTAACTAAATTAGGAATTAGGGATTTAGGTTAGGGATTTTAGTAGGTTTTTAAGTTTTAAGGTTAATTAATGAAAAGATTAATTAGTTCAGTTAATGGTACAATTAATTAGTTTAGTTAATTATATTTAGGTTAAATTTAAAAATAAGTCCCACATATTTTAATAACTTAAGAATTTTAATAAATAATGTTTAAAATATAGGTCCTATAGTACCATGTGGTGCTTAAGTGATAGAATGGGATTCATTATAACATTAAAATAATATTATTTTATACCACGAGAATGATGACATGGTTGAAAGCTAATGATGTTACAACGTCGTCATTTTTTCTGTTGACATAACGTTTAATATAAACGTTTCGTAAATGTTAAGAGTAATATTTAAATGCTTCAAAATGTTAAAATTTAATTTGTCAACTGAGGTCAACTTTAGGGTCATTTTTTGACCTTTGTTTAAGGTACTTAGAAGGAAGAATATATTTATGATTGGTAGCATAAAAATTTGGTAAATTATTGATAAATATTATGTTTGATGAATACTATGTTTGAAGATATGTTATGCTGATTTGTCCTGCTGTTCTTTAGTAACATTCTCATCTGTAGCTTTTCATGAGAACAACACCTTGAACACTTACAGGTATTATTTCTCATTCTCCAATCTTACTCTTTATTTGGTTTTACAGAACTTGGATGTTTGGGTCATAGTGTCTCAAGAATAGGAGAGGCTGTGGATCTTGACAAGGTCCAGGTAATTTAGCAGTGTGTTAGATAACAAAACTGTTCAACACCCCACCCCAATGACTTCTCCAACCTCTTTCCATTCCCAGATTAATTTGGGACTGTCTCAATGGAATTCATTATGCATCTTCCTCCGTCTATTAGTAAGACTAATATTATGTTCGTTGTTGATGGACTCTCAAAATAGGCTCATTTTTCTCCTTTTGGTCACAATTCACTGCATGTTAAGTAGCATAAATTTTTATAGAACTTACTGTTAGATTGCACAGTTTTCCCACTTGTATTGTGTTCGATCGCGATTTAGTGTTCATGAGCTCTTTTTGGTAGGAGCTTTTAAGTTGTAGGGCACTATTCTTACTATAAATAGGCTCATTTTTCTCCTTTTGGGTCACAATTCACTGCATGTTAAGTAGCATAAATTTTTATAAAACTTATTGTTAGATTGTGCAGTTTTCCCACTTGTATTGTGTTCGATCGCGATTTAGTGTTCATGGGCTCTTTTTGGTAGGAGCTTTTAAGTTGTAGGGCACTATTCTAACTATTAGTAGCTCATACCACCACATGACCCGATTTGAAGTGGTATATGGATGATCACTGCCTTCTCTCATAGAGTATGTTCAAGGCAGCACAAGAATGGCTACTGTCAGAGGATTTGCTAACAGCACGCACATCAATCTGGCTACTCTTCGCTAAAACCTCTTGCGGGTACAAAATCGAATGCACAATCAAGCTAATTCCAGGTACATAAATATCACTATTTTTTTGAATGATTGGGTTTAAGTGAAACTTCAGCCATATTGCCAGAAGAAAGTAGCTAAATGAGGGACCAACAAAATCTGAAAGACGATTTCTTAGGCCTTTTAGCATCATTGCCAGAAGAAAGTAACTAATTGAGGGACCAATAAAATCTGAAAGACGATTTCTTGGGCCTTTTCGCATCATGGAATAGATCGACTGTTAGTGAATATATAAAACCAATTAAGTTGACCTCACACAACAGCCTTCCCCAAAGTATCTTCTGAGTTTTGAAAATTGAAAGACATTGTGCATTTTGGTGGAAGGCGAAAGTTTCAAATGATATGCAACTAGTCGATGTTAGTGAATATTTAAAACTAATTAAGTTGATCTCATACAACAGCTTCAATTTTCAAAACTTAGAAGATACTTTGGGGAAATTCCTTCCCAGCAGGTCCCTTTACTAGAATAATTTATAGACAATTTCTCGGTTTTAACAACGCTGACAATCCTAGGCTACCGAAAAATTCTCCAACGAGGGAGACTGATCCCACAAATGCTAGTCCATTGGACAAGTCAATCACCATTTGATTCCACTTCGGAGCCTCTACACGAATTCTGTCAGGACATACCAAACTTTAACCATGAGGATAAGGTTACTCTGCAAGAGGAGGGAAATGTTACAAACATGGAGGACGACAAGGAACCAGACCCAGGAGAAACAACCAGCTGAAGAATCCCTGCAGACCCATTTGAACTTAAGAACCGATTTCCACAAGATGGTAGAACGCACAGCACACGCAAAAAGACAAAGAGAGTTAGATATCAAGATTCCGAGCTGTAATACCATTACAATGTAATGATTTTAGAAAAAGAATATTTATAGGATGGTGTGAAGATTAGTGTGTATGTTTGTTACTCTTAAAGAAAATGCCCTCGGATCAGATATTAGTTGAATTTAATAGCCAGAAAAATAGTAATGAAAATAAATATAGGCAAAATAAAATGGGACAGAATATAAAGATTTACGTGATTCAGTCAATGTAACCTACGTCCACGGCTAAAGGATGAACAATTTTACTAATATGTGGAAATGTACAAATCTACAAAGGGGTTTAATAAATTTCTCTAAAAGAGAAATGAAAGAAGAATGAAGGAATGGTGGTTTGGTGCATATCTAAAGCCTCAACATGTCCTCTATTTATAGCCAAATGTGTGAGCTTTCGTCTAGAATTTAATTCCTCAATTTCCTGCATAATTCAAGCAAGTGGTCAATAATTGCCTAACATTTCCTTAAGTATTTGGTGGCCAACCCCATTCGGTGTCTTTTTGGTTGTTGGTGGAGGGGCCAAGGCACCTATTTGTCAACAAATCTCCACCTTTACTTGGTCCCGAATAGTTAGTGATCTACTCCACTTTCTTTGGCAATGCCCCAATGGGTTGTTTCACCAAAATTGAACACCAATCAAGTCCAAGCACTGCATGAACTTGTAAATTGGAAGAGTCTTTGTAAACATTTCAGCAGGATTGTCCTTAGTGTTGATGTTCTGAATAAGGACCTTCT
This sequence comes from Erythroxylum suave, assembly GCA_027563595.1. Classification (NCBI taxonomy): domain Eukaryota; kingdom Viridiplantae; phylum Streptophyta; class Magnoliopsida; order Malpighiales; family Erythroxylaceae; genus Erythroxylum; species Erythroxylum suave. Next base: position 5,262 of record JAOSBN010034628.1, read on the forward strand.
TCTCTGTAATAGTATCCCGAATGAAAAATGATACTTCATATCAATATGCTTCATCCTCTCATGATACATATGATCTTTCGTCAAATGAATAACACTCTGACTATCACAATAAATGATAGTAACCCCTTGATGTAGAGATAACTCGCCGAATAAACCTCTCAACCATAATGCTTCTTTGATAGCCTTAGTAGTAGATAAAGCCACTAAATGTTATAGAGTAGCTTTCCAGCTAATAGCACAACCTCCAATGTAAACTATATAAACTGTCGGAGACTTGCATCTGTCGAGATCATGAACATAATCTGAATCTACAAAACCAACCAAAGTGTTGCTAGTTCTACCAAACTCCAAACAAAAGTTTGAAGTGCCCTTCAAATATCTGAGAATCTATTTCACCGCCTGCCAATGTTCTCTGCCACGATTAGCCATATACTTGCTAACAACACTAACAACTTGTGAAATATCGGGACGAGTACATACCATTGCATACATAATGCTGCCGATGGCACTAAAATATGGAACTCGTGCTATATAATCTTCCTCTTCCTATGACTGTGGTGATTGAGCAGCAGATAGTCTAAAATGACTAGCAAGAAGAGTACCAACTGCTTTGGCATCTTGTATGCCAAATCTCTCCAAAACTTTATTGAGATAGTTCTCCTAGGTTAAGAATAATTTACCAGCTCCTCGATCATGTCTTATCTCCATGCCAAGAATTTTCTTTGCTGCTCCCAAATCTTTCATCTCAAATTTGCCATGCAATAAGGCCTTCAAATTGTGAATATTAGTAACATTCTTGGCAGCAATGAGCATATCATCAACATATAATAACAAATAGATGCATGAGCCGTCATCTAACTTCCAGAAGTAAACACAACTAACGTACATGCTCCTAGAGAAATCATGACCCAAAATAAATGAATCAAACCTCTTATACCACTGTCTTGGAGACTGCTTCAATCTGTACAAGGATTTCTTTAACAAACACACCTAGTCTTCCTTTCCTACAACTTCAAAACCTTCAGGTTGTTTGATATAAATCTGCTCATCTAATTCACCATGCAAGAATGCTATCTTGACATCAAACTGTTCTAATTCCAAATCAAATATGATAACCAATGCAAGTAATACATGAATGGAGCTATATTTCACCACTGGTGCGAAAACATCACTAAAATCAACATCTTATACCTGACTGTAGCCCGTTGTAACTAAACGTGCCTTATACCTTGCATTTTTAACACCTGAAGTGCCTTCTTTTCTTTTGAAGACCCATATGTAGCCAACAATTTTCTTATCCTTTGGCAGCTTCACCAGAACCCAAGTATCATTCTTGTGCAAAAATTCCATTTCTTCGTTCATAGCCACCACCCACTTATCAGCGTCAGCACTTGAAATTGCCTCTGTATATGTGGAAGGTTCACTGTCTCTACCTGTTTCCTGTGCCACTGATAATGCATATGCAACTAAATTTGCATACCTCTATGGTGGTCAAATCTCCCATCTTGGTCTGCCTCTGGCTTTGGAATGTTCTTCTTTTACTGGTTCATCTTGAACCTGATCAGGATTTGGTTCATCAACATGATCTGTCTGATGTGTAACGTTTGTGAAGGACTAGAACTGCCAATCTCTAACTCTATCTGCTTCTGTGCACTATCCTCCTCTTCTAAATTACAAGGATTACAAGACTCTTTTCTAGGATACAATATAGAGGACTCATCAAATGTAAAATCCCTACTAATTACAAATTTAGGTGACTTGGGATCAGGACACTGCAAACGATATCCTTTCACCCCTAAAGCATAACCAAGAAAAACACATTTCTTAGCCCTAGGCTCTAACTGTCTCTCGTTTACATGCATATATGCTGGACGCCCAAATATTCTTAAATTAGAGTAATCAGCATGAGTACCTGACTAAATTTCCCTTAGAGTCTTGAAATTGAAAGGAGCACAAGGAAAGTGGTTGACGATGTAGCAAGCTGTAGCAATGGCTTCTGCCCAAAAATCAAGTGTCAACCCTGCATTAGAGATCATATATCGAGCGCTTTCCAAAAGAGTCCCGTTCATGTGCTCAACGACTCCATTTTGTTACGGAGTCATTCTGACAGTATGATGCTGAGCAATTCCTTCATTCTTCCAAAATTCATTGAATTCACCTTCACAAAATTCCAAACCATTATCTGTCTATAGCCGCTTAACATTTTTTCCTGTCTACTTTTCAATCAAAACTTTCCATTGCTTAAAGGTTGAGAAGACATCATTCTTATGTTTTAAGAAATACACCCAATCCTTCTTTGAATAATCATCTATAAAAGTCAATATATACCAGGCACCACCTTTAGAAGGAACATGAGAGGGCCCCCAAAGATCAGAATGAATATAATCCAAAGTACCTTTAGTTTTGTGGATAGCTAGAGAACTAAAACTGACTCATTTCTGCTTCCCAAAGATTCAACGCTCACAAAAGTCCATCTTACTAGTACTTTGACCACAAAGTAGCCCTCTCTTGCTTAAAACGTTAAGCCTTTCTTACCTATGTGTCCCAAACGCATGTGCCACAATTTGGTAATGTCACCATCAGTAGAGACTGTCGCAGCACCTATTACTGTAGATCCCTGCAAAACATACAAACTACTAGAATTTCAAGCTTTCATCAATACAAAAGCACCTTTAGAAATCTTCAAAACTCCACCTTCAGTTGAGAACTTGCACCCTTGAGAATCGAGAGTGCCCAAAGAGAAGAAAATTTTCTTCAAATTAGGAACGTGTCTAACGTCAGTGAGTGTTCTAATGATACCATCATACATTTTGATCCTGATTGTACCTTTACCAATAACTTTACAGGTAGCATTATTACCCATCAAAACAATTCCACCATCTAATGACTCGTAAGTGGAAAAACACTCCCTATCGGGACTCATATGGTAAGAACAACCTGAATCTAAAATCCACTCCTTATCAGACCTGATTTTATCTTCTATGGCTACAAAGATAATTTTTTTCGTTCTCATCTACTGCTACACTACCTTCGGTGGTGTTGCTGTCATTCTGCTCAATTTTGTTTTTCTCCTTATATTTTAATTTATAGCAGTCAATCTTTATATGTCCCTTTTTTCTTGCAATAATTACAAATTTTATTTCTATGTCTAGATTTTGACCTGTCTTTGGATCTGCTTCTTTCAAAATCTCTATTTTCAGATCTACCCCATATAAATAATCCCTCAGCCTTACTTCCACTAGTCTCCCTAGTGATGTCCCTATCAATATGCTCTTTTGACTTTAATGCAGACTTAATACTATTATATGAGACTAATTCTTTCCCATAAATCATAGTATCACGAAAATATTTAAAGGACTGGGGAAGGGAACATAACAACAATATGGCTTGATCTTCATCCTCAATTTTTACATCTACATTCTTCAAATCCAAAATAAGAGAATCAAATTTATCCAGATGTGAAAGAATAGATGTACCTTCTGTCATCCTCAACATATATAACTTCTGTTTCAAATAAAACCGATTGTCCACCGTCTTCTTCATGTACATGGCTTTCAACTTGTCCCATATACCTTTAGCTGTGTTTTCACTAGCAACCTCCTGCAAAACCTCATCAGAGAGATTCAATATGATGGTTGATCTAGCCTTTTTATCTAGATTCGTGAATTTATCTAACGCCATATTTGTTGGTTTTTTCTCTACTCCTTCAAATGCAATCTCAGACCCATCTTATATTAAAATGGCCTGCATCTTGGGATGCCATATACTGAAGTTAATACTCCGGTCAAACTTTTCAATAGAGGTCTTCGTTATTGTCATGATGGCTAAAAATTGATATTCCGACTATTTTTTGAAAAATGGGCATCACAAGTGAAACTGGGATAGCGGGTCCCACAAAATCACTGAACGCGGGCCCCACAGACAAAGCCTATATGTAGGCCCTTCAAGTAAAAACCAAACTCCATATACAAAACCGAGGAAGTGGGCCCCGTTTAGACTCACAATAAAATCTAAGTTACTTTCTGATGTGGAGGATCCACTTTAGTGGCAACCACAGAGCATACAGTAAGTTAGACCAACAAAAGAAACTCTGGTACTAGTTTGTTAAAGAAAATGCCCTCGGATCGGATATCAATTGAATTTAATAGCCTGAAAAATAGTAATGAAAATAAATATAGACAAAATAAAATGGGATAGAACATAAAGATTTACGTGGCTCGGTCAATGTGACCTACGTCCACAGTTGAAAGATGAGCAATTTTACTAATATGTGAAAATGTACAAAACGTAGAAAGGGGTTTAACAAATTTCTCTAAAAGAGAAATGAAAGAAAAAAGAAGGAATGTTGGTTTAGTGCATTTCTGAAGCCTCAATATGTCCTCTATTTATAGCCAAATATATGAGCTTCCATCCAGAATTTAATTCCTCAATTTCCTGCGTAAATCATGCAAGTGGTCAACAATTGTCTAACATTTCCTTAAGTATTTGGTGGCCAACCCCATTCGGGGCCTTTTTGGTTATTGGTGGAGGGGCCAAGGCACCTATTTGTCAATAGTTACAACATTATTGTTAGTGTCTTTATTTTCCTTTTTGTGTGTGTTAATTTTCTTTATTCTTGAGGTTTGAAGTTATACTTAATGGGAATTGATCTTGTTTCATATCAAGGGGTATTTTGGAACTAAATTGAAAGAACCGCGACAATTTTGGGATAAAAAGAGTTGAACTAGACGTTGACGCTAAGTAGATGTGGCCTCATGCAACAATCAGAAACTTAAAACACAGAAGCATGACAGTCCAAGACCAAAACAACAACCATTTATGCGTGAACCAGGAAATTAACAAGTTACAATGAGATGGACATTAAAGTACAATACATGGAGGCCAAAACGCAGCACATGAGAGGTAAAAGAATATAAAACCATTCAGCCAAAACATTGACGATGGGGAGGCTTGGCTGGAGCTTTTTAATTGGCAAAATTAAAAAGAAGTGGCGGCTGCGTTAAAACAAAAGAGGGCTGAGGATTTAAAGAGGGTAGACGTGGACAAAAATGGAAGACGGCGGAATAAAAAACGAAGAGCACATAACAATACATGAGAGGGAATAGAGGGCTGCGTTAAAATAAGAGAAGGTTGTAGATAGAGAGGAAGGTCAAAGTGGTGTGAATTAAAGAACCTTTGAGACTTTATTTGTCAGATCAATCAACAGAGAGTGGAGGCCTAGAAAAATCAAGGTTGCGGCTGGGAGAGGAGGTGTTGGGCGTAGTGCGTGGGGTCAGTGAGAATAAAAAGAAAGAAAGTTGTCGTAGATAGCAAATAGAGAAGAATGCCCGTGACAGTCCCAACGTCAAAGATAGTCGAAATAGTTAAGAAAATCATGATGTTGGGTAATTAAACTTTTATTTCTTGGTTTACAAAATCTTAGTTATTGAACTTTGAATGTTGTGAGACTTTTTTTCTTTATTTTAATTGATTTATTAGTCAAGTATTAATTTTTTTCTTGGTCATTATCTGATTGTTTGATTTTACAGCTAGGTGCATAACTAGTTTGTGATTTTATTCAATCAATCCCTAGATTAAACAGGTTGACGTTCAATTCTTTTAATCAAAAGTAGCGACTAGGATTTTTGTCTACTACATTAGGGACATGATTCTAGGAAAAATAATTGTCTAGGCTAAATATACATCGTATGTATGTTGTCTAGTTCATTGATTTTCTTGATTCGTAAAGCTATTAATTAATTAAATCTGAGATCGTATCCAGGTTATTGATTAATAAGGGTTAATTCAAATACATGTTTTGGTTAACTAAACATAAGAGAAAATAGGTAAAGAAATTTACCACAAAGAATGCTTAACTAATAAATTGGTTATTTTTAGTGTTGATGATCAACGTAAGTTCAATAATGAAGGAGAGCAGAAACCAAAATTTGTTTCTATTGATTGTTAGATTATCATTGTTTTGTTATTAGTTATTTTTCAATTTCGTATTCCATTTAAATTCCGTTAAATTCATAATCTTTAAAACCCCTTTTTATTGCATAACTAATAACGTTTGAATTCCTTGTGGGAACGATCCCTACTTTCCACTACTACATTAATTTGTGTTGCAGAAAGTTGGTTTCTTTTTATATTTGGTTGCAGGCGACAATATTCAACAAATTTTGGCGCCGTTGCTGGGGAATTTTTGACGGTTTATGTACGATACGTGTTCGAACCAATCTAAAAATTTACAGTACAATCCTGAAATTGAGAAAGCAGCAAAGGCATTAGGAAAGCAGATGAAAGAAAGATGACAGGTACTAAGAGAAGAACAACATAGGGAAAGGAACATGGATGCAAATCGTACTTTACGCCAACTGGCTGCTCCAACTGAGGACTGATGGCCTCACTATATTAATTTTCCAAATTTGGGTGATAATAACACTTTTGAGTTGAAGTTAGGACTAATTCACTTATTACCCACTTTCCGAGGAACATTGGGAGAAGATCCTTATAAGCACTTGAAGGAGTTTGATGTTGTTTGTATGGGAATGAAGCCTACTAATGTCACTGAAGAGCAGATAAAGCTGAGGGCTTTTCCCTTTTCTTTGAAGGACGATGCCCAAGATTGGTTATATTATTTAGCTACTGGAAGTATTAGAACATGGGTAGAGATGAAGAAGTTATTTCTAGAGAAGTTTTTCCCAGCTGCTAGGGCCGCCAATATCATAAAAGAAATTTGTGGCATCCGACAAATCACTAAGGAGTCATTATATGAATATTGGGAGAGATTTAAAAAGCTGTGTTCAAGTTGCCCCCATCATCAAATCAGTGAGCAACTGTTGATTCAATACTTTTATGAAGGTCTTTTATCGACTGAGAGGAGTATGATAGATGTTGCAAGTGGAGGAGCATTGGTTGATAAAACACCAGCAGCTGCATGGGATTTGATTTCAACTATGGCTTCTAACTCTCAACAATTTGGAGCTCGGAATGATTATAGTTTAAGACATGTTAACGAGATGAGAGTTTTGTCGTTAGAAAGAAGATTAGATTATTTGACTTCTTTAGTGCATCAACTTACGGCATCAAGGAAAGAGGAAGTTAAGACTTGTGGTATTTGTTCTATGGTTGGCCATCCCACATATATGTGTCCCACTCTACAAGAAGACCAAGTTGAAGAAGCCAAGGCAATGGGTGGTTATTTGGGACAACCTCAAAGGAAAATGACCCATTTTCAAACACATATAATCCAGGTTAGCGAGATCATCCAAACCTCCATTATGGCAACAATTAGGGACAACAAGTAAGTTCTAATTTTCAGCCATATAAACAACCTTATGTGCCTAGACAACAACATCAAATGGGATAAAGTTCTGGTGAAAATAATTCTTTGGAGGATATAGTCAAGACATTGGCCACGAATACCATGAATTTTCCATAGAATACCGTGAAATTTCAGCATGATACGCAAACCAGCATACAGAATCTTGAGACTTAAATGAGCCAAATGGCGATTGCCATCAATAGCTTGGAGGCAAAAAATTTAGGAAAGTTCCCTTCTCAACCTGAGGTGAATCCGAAGAAAAGTGCTTGTGCTATCACACTTAGAAGTGGTAATGAGTTAAAGGAACCTAACCTAAAGGATTCTAAGTGAGAGGTTAAAGAAGAAGTAGAGAAAGAAGTTCCAAAGCAATCACAAGAGAAAAAGGAAGTTGATTCTTGCATTGTCACGCTTAAGTTTAGTGTACAACCTCTTTTTCCTAGTCATTTTGCCAAGCAGAAGAAGGAGAAGAAAGAAATTCTGGAAACTTTTCGCAAGGTACAGGTAAATATTCCTCTGCTTGATGCTATTAAACAAATTCCTCGTTATGCTAAATTTCTAAAGGAACTCTGTACCTCAAAGATAAAGTTAAGTGGAAATGAAAAGGTGCGATTAGGTGAGAATGTTTCTACTGTGTTTCAAAAGAAGTTACCTCCTAAATGTCTAGATCCAGGTATGTTTCACAATCCCTTGTAAAATAGGTAATCTGAAAATTGAGAAAGCATTGTTGGATTTAGGTGCATTGATTAATGTTATGCCTCAATCTATTTATGATCTTTGAATTTGGGGCCTCTAAAAGAAATTGGTGTCATAATCCAACTTGCTGATCGATCTAATGCCTATCCTTAGGGTGTTCCTTGAGGATGTCCTAGTTCAAGTTGATAATATGATTTTTCCTGTTGACTTTTATGTCTTACCAATGGGTAATGAAGATTCATCCACTTCAGCCCCAATTTTATTGGGAAGACCATTTTTGAAAAATTTCAAAAAAAAAATTGATGTCTATGATGGGTCTTTGACTTTGGAGTTTGATGGTGATGTGATTAAGTTTAATATTTATGATACCATGAAATTTCCTAATGATGATCAATCTTTAGTTTCTGTGAGTTTTCTTGATACTTTAGTGTAGGAAACATTTCGTTTAGATGGACCAGATAAATTATGGACTGCATTAGAAAATAGCTTGGATATTCAGGAAGGAAAAACACTAGCCAATTATCTTGCCATTCTTGAGCAGTTGGATACCACTATCCAGATTTTAGAGTGGAGCAAATTCTTGGAGGAACAGGTACGTTTTCTGGAACTAAATAGAAATAATTCGAAGTTGTTGCCATCTCTCATACAGCCACCAAAATTGGAGTTAAACGCTCTTCCAGGTAACTTGAAATATGCATATTTGGGTGAGCATGAAACTCTTCTTGTTATTATTTTAAGCAAACTAACATCTTTGCAGGAAACACAATTATTGGGTATGTTGAAAAATTACAAAGATGCTTTTGGATGGACTGTGGCTGATTTAAAAAGGATTAGCCCATCAATTTGTATGCACTGAATTCTATTGGAAGATGGAGATAAGGAAACAAGACATCCTCGATGAAGATTGAACCGACCAATGATGGAGGTAGTCAAGAAGGAGATTTTGAAGCTCCTTGACACTGGAACAATTTATCCAATTTCAGATAGTAAATGGGTAAGTCCAGTACAAGTAGTTCCTAAGAAAACTAGAGTAACCGTAGTGGAGAACACTTTAGGTGAATTGGTGCCCACCCGTGTGCAAAATGGGTGGAGGGTTTGTATAGATTACAGGGAGTTAAATTTTGTTACTCGTAAAGATCATTTTTCACTTCCTTTAATTGACCAGATGCTTGAAAAACTTGTAGGGAAAACTCATTATTGTTGTTTAGATGGTTACTCAGGTTATCACCAAATTTCTGTTGCACTAGAGGACCAAGACAAAATGACTTTCACATGTCCTTTTGGCACCTTTGTGTATCAAAGAATGCCTTTTGGACTATGTAATGCACCTGCTATGTTCCAAATATGTATGGTAAGTATTTTCTTTGATTATGTGGATCACTGTATTGAAGTTTTTATGGACGACTTTATAGTTTATGGTGAGTCTTTTGATACTTGCTTGATTAACCTTGAGAAAATCTTGAAACATTGCATTGAAAATAATTTGATTTTGAATTATGAAAAATGTCATTTTATGGTTGATCAAGGGATAATCTTAGGCCATGTAGTGTCTTCTAAGGGAATTGAGGTTGATAAGGCTAAGATAGAAATCATTAAATCTCTTCCTTACTCCGTAAGTGTATGGGAAGTTTGTTCTTTTCTTGGACATGTAGGTTTCTATCGACGCTTTATCAAAGAGTTTTTGAAGATCACTCAACCTTTATGCAAGTTACTTCAAAAAGATGTGGAGTTCAAGTTTGACGAAGCATGTAGGAAAGCATTCGATGAATTAAAAGAAAAGCTAATTTCTGCTCCAATAATCTAGCTCCCAGATTGGAGTCTTCCATTTGAGATAATGTGCGATGCAAGCGATTAGGGGTTGTTCTGGGGAAAAGGATGAACAGAGCGCCGCATGTGATTGTTGGATTAATGGTGGTTGACAATTAAATCCTTTTATGTTTTGATAATAATAAAATGTATAGAATTGATTAAGAAATTATTTCAGGTGTTGTAACTTAAATAAAAGACTTGTGCAAATCAAGATAGCAGATAAATCATTTTGAAATCAAGATGGAAATTATCTTCAACGTGCTAGAGACATTCAATATTGAAGATTATGGGAAGATCCTATTAAATCTATCCGTTGGAGTCTTCACTAGTCGACTATCAAGCTGCAAGTCGACTAATAATATCAGATCTGTCAGTTCGTGCCAAAATAAGTCTACCAATATGTTGCAAGTTGACTGAAAACAACAGACCTGTAAGATGGATAAGTGCACTAGTCTACTAACATAGCACTAGTCAACTATTCGAAGAGCAGAGATGGAACCTGTAGGAAAAACGTTGGTACTAGTCGACTATAACACCTCGACTAGTCGACTATCTGGTGAAACTGAACAAAACTTGTCAGGATCAATCACAAATGGAAAGGAAATAAGTTTGCAACGTCTATGAGCAATCAGTAACGACTAGAAGAAGATCTACAACGGCTACATTCATCTGAAAGTTAGAAAATAAATTGAAAACATGAAAGGATCGAATGGTGATGTCCAAAAAGAAAAAGCATACTACTATTGTTCCAAATTGTGCTCTCAATTGCTCTTAGCTTGCTCTAAATTTGTACTGAGCATTATTACTTCTTCTTTATCTTTGTTACTATTGTGAGTTGAGTGATTGTGTGGAAAATCACTTGTGGGGTAGGATTTGTGTCGGAAAACAAATCGATTGTGAG
>JAOSBN010034679.1:0-15966 GCA_027563595.1 Erythroxylum suave
TCGGAACCAAGTTGAGTGTTTTTGGTATCTTTAGAAACTTCAGATGATGAGGGGACAAAAGATATGAAGAATCCAAGATGAAATTCCAAATCGGAAGTTTCCCAATTCTACTCCGAAAGTTATGAGCGATGGGCCCTCCAGGCCGTTTTGACCTCCGAATGTTGGACTTCGGAAACGGGGCCCAACACAAATTGTTTTGAGTAGGTAGAGAAATTATGAGTGACCTATTAATAAATGGGATGATATGAAGGTTAGAATGAGGAGGAGGCTCGTCTTTAATCACTATTATAAGGATTTGTATTAAAGGTTGCAAGGCCTTACTAAAGGGTCTAAGAGTGTTAAGGACTATCACAAAGAGATGGAGATTGCAATGATTTGAGCCAATGTTGAGGAAGATCCAGAAATAACCATGGCACATTTCTTGTAAGGGATTAATAGAGACATAGCCAATGTGGTGGAGCTATAACATTATATGGAGGCAAAGACATGTTGCACATGGTTATGAAAGTAGAAAAATAGCTCAAAAGGAAGGTCCTATAAAGTTTGGTCAAAATTTGAGTTCCTCTCCTCTTCATTATATGAACCGAATTGGGGTAAAAAGGAAGATAAGGTTGTTTCCAAACACAAAGATGAATCCTACAAGGCCACATCATGAGATCTACCAAAGGTAATGATTCTTTCCAATAAAAAATAAAAGGGATAATCAGTGTTTTCGATGTTTGGGAATAGACCACAATAATATACGATTATTTTGAGAGAGAATGGAGATGTTAAGGCTGAAAGTGAATCAAATAATGAATCCATAACACCTCTAGAGGATGCTAGTGAAGTGGAGTACCTTATTAAGAGAGAAGCATTGGTTATTAGATGTGCATTGAGTACACAAGTGAAAGAAGATAATGATGAGCAATGTGACAATATCTTCCATACAAGATGCCAAATTAAAGGTATGTGGCATGATCACTAAAGTGGTTGTTGGACAAGTGTAGCTAGTAAAATCTTTATAGGAAGCTAATTTTACATATTATGAAGTACCCATGACCATGTAAACTTTAATATTTGAATGATTATGGGGAGCTTAAGGTAAATAAGCAAGTGTTAATTTCATTCTCAATTGGAAGGTATAAAGATGAGATTTTGTGTCATGTATTTCCTATGCATATTGGAAACATTCTTTGACAAAACCATGGCAATATGATAGGCATGCAATGCATGGTGGATTTAAGATCATATATTATTTTATAATGAATGGTAAACCAATCACTGTTATACCAGTAACCCCTAGACACGTGTATGTAGATCAAATGAGAGTTAAAAGGGAGAGTGACACAACAAGAGAAAGTGAAGTTAAGAGTAGTTAAAAAAAGAGTGAAAAGAGAGGAGTGGTTGAATTAGAGAGGAGAGAAATCGAAGTAATTTTAAGTAGAGAGGAAAAAGGAGAATATCAAGAGAGTGTTGAGAGAAAAATAGGAAGCATGCAAGTTTTTATGTAAAAGAGAACGATTTCAAAAGGGTTGTGTTTTCAAATAAACTAATTATTGTATTGTTGTACAAAGAGGCTTATTTTAAAAATAACAAACTTAAATTTTCTTTGCCCAACGTCGTTGTTTCTTTATTACAGGGTTTTGAGGATGTGTTTCCTGAAGATGTTCTTAGTGGATTGCCACCTAGGGGAATATAACATCAACTTGATCTTATTCCTAGTACTTCAATTCCAAACCAACCAAGCAACTTATAAAAGTAATCATGAGAAGACAAAAGGGCTTTAAAGGCAAGTTAAGGAATTGATGGCAAAAGGGTATCTAAGGGAGAACATGAATCCATGTGTGTTGCCAATACTTCTTATGCCTAAAAATTATGGATCTTAGAGGGTAATTGCTGATTGTAGAGCTATTAACAACATAACAATGAAGTATAGACATCATATCCTTAGGCTTGATGATATGTTGGATGAATTACAAGGATCACACATTTTTGGTATTATTGATTTGAAAAGTGGATATTATCAAACTAGGATGCGAGAAGGTGATGAATGAAAAACTGCTTTTAAGACTAAGTATGGTTTATATGAATGGCTTGTAATGCCATTTGGTTTTACTAATGCACATAGTACTTATACGAGCTCAATAAATCATTTGTTGAGTGTATTCATAAGCAAATTTATTGTAGTATATTTTGATGATATCTTAATTGTAGTCAAAATATGGATGAGCATTTAGAACATTTAAAATATGTTTGGAATGTTTTAAGAAAAGAGTAGCTTTATGCTAATCTTAAAAAGTGTTCTTTTTGCATGCATAGGATTTTTTTTCTTAGTTTTGTTCTAAGTGGGGCAGCTGTTGAGGTTGATGAAGAAAAGGTAAAGGCCATTCAAGAATGGAAAACAATTAATTCCATCACAGAGGTAAGAAAGTTTCCATAAGTTGGCGAATTTTTATACGTGTTTTGTTAAAGAATTTAGCACCATTGTAGTGCCACTCACTGAAATTATAAGGAAAACTATTGGTTATAAGTGGGGTAATGATCAAGAGCATGCATTCAATTTGATTAAAGATATGTTGTGTTCAACACTTTGTTTAGCATTTCCTCACTCTTCAAAAACTTTTGAGATTAAGTTTGATGCCTCAGGAATAGGTATTGGAGCCATTTTGATGCAAGAGAAGCATCCGATTGCCTACTTTAGTGAAAAATTCAATAGGCCAGCTTTGAATTACCCAACTTATGACAAAGAGCTATATGATTTGGTGAGGGTGTTATAAACTTTGCAACACTAACTTTGGCCTAAGGAATTTATGATATATACAGATCATGAATCATTGAAACATCTTAGGGGATACGGTAAGTTGAATAAGAGACATGGCAAGTGGATGGAATTCATTAAAACGTTCCTGTATGTCATCAAGTACAAGCGAGTTAAGTAGAACATTGTGGCTTATGTATTTTCAAAGAAGTATGGCTTACTCTCTAAACTTAATGCAAAATTACTTGGTTTTAAGTACATTAAAGAATTATATGCTAATGACTATAACTTTTCTAGCATATTTGGGGCATGTGATAATGTAACATTTAGTAGGTTCTATAAGTAGGATGGTTTCTTGTTTAAAGAAAGTAAGTTATGCATTTCCCAATCTTCTTTAAGGGAATTATTAGTGAGGGAGGCATATGGTGGGGGTTTAATGAGGCATTTTTAGATTATAAAAGCCTTAGATGTTTTTAGTGATCACTTTTTTTGGCCAAATATAAAAAAAGATGTAGAGAGACTTTATGAGAATTTCATTACTTATAAACAAGCTAAGTTTAAACTTATTCCTCATAGTTTGTATTCTTCTTTACCTACACCTAGTGAAACTTAGGTTGATATTTGTATGGATTTTGTGTTAGGTTTACCTAGGTCAAAAGGTGAAAAGGATTATGTTTTGTTATTGATGACATAAGCCATTCCATAAAGCTAATGATGCGACAGATATAATTGATTTTTTCTTCAAATAGATTATGCGTTTGTATGGCATTCCAAGGAGTATTATTAGTGACAAAGATGTAAAAGTCCTTAAGCTATTTTCGAAAGACTTTATGGGTAAAGATGAGAAGTTATTATTTTCAAAAATTTATCACCATCAATCGATGGTCAAACTAAAGTTGTTAACCTTATCTACCTTATTGTGAGCCATCTTACAAAGGAATTTGAAGAATTAGGAGGAGTGTTTTCCCAATGTTGAATTTGCTTACAATAGGAGTGTCCATTCGATAACAAACTACTCTCCTTTTGAAGTTGTGTTTAATCCATTAACGCCATTAATATTTGAACTTGGTGATTGGATTTGGGTTCATTTGCACAAGGAAAGATTTTCACAATGAAGAAAATCAAAGTTGCATCCTAGAGGAGATGGTCCATTTTAAGTGCTTGCAAAGATTAATGACAATGCTTAAAAGTTGGATCTTCCAAGTGAACATGGTAATGTAAGTACCAATTTTTCTGATTTATCTCTCTTTGATGCAAGTAATGCTTTGAGAATGAATCCTTTTGAAAAATGGGGGAATAATGAGAACCAAGTTGGCCTAAGCAAAGCTCCAAAGGATCCATTGAGCATTCAAGGAGGCCCAATTATAAGAGTTAGAGCTAAGAAGATAAAGGAAGCTATAAATGGGCTAACTGAAGGGATATGGACCAAACAAGGTCTAATTAGCTTGGAAAGAATTCAAGGCGTAACAAATCTTATCGAAGCTGAGTGGAGAAGTGCAATGAGTGTCTAAGTTACTCTAATTTGTTCCAAGCATTCCAAACATGTTTAAACCGACCAAGATTTAAAGGAGACATTAAAAAATGTGTGCAAGCTATCTTAACAAAATATGAGTGATTTTAGGCGTCAAATAATGTGTTTTATGCTTCAAAAACATTTGAAAGCTATCTTAAAAAATTAGGAGTGATTTTAGACCTCAAATAATGTGTTTTATGTATGAAAAACATTGGCAAGTTGTCTCAACAAACTAGGAGTGATTTTATGCATTAAATAGTATGTTTTCCTTATGTTTCTTATTAAGATTAGTTGCTAAAAGTTTGTTCACACTATGATTTGCTTAAAACATGGGTTATTTTTTTAATTAAATTATTCAATTAGGGTTTTTTCTTACCTTAGGGTTTAGGGAGTTAGGGGGAATTTTTTCTCTCAACTTTTGGTATTCAACATGTCCCGAAAATCGAAGAAACGATCTCCGGCCTCTGCCAACCGCCAGCAGTCGCCAGCACACCGCCGTATAGCCATCACGCCAACTGCCATCAGTCCACCGTCGGCCACCAATACAATCGCCGGATTTTCAGCTGATCATCTCCTACCACCATAAACCACACCAGTCAACTCGCCATCTCCTGATCTACACACCCCTACACTTCCTTTTCTGATTAGACCAACCCAAAACACACAAACACCGATTGAAAAACCTCCCACTGCCGTACCCCAACTGACGCCCACCACAACCATACCACTAAATCCCACCACCACAGCACATGACTTGCAAATTACCACACTTTCCACCACAAAACAACCGATCATCAACTCCACAACCATCGCGGGTGAGGGAGACATCACCGGAGCATTACCCACACCGTCACACACCCAAAGATTCAGTACCGCACTGTAGAGCGAAGGGGAGGCTCAGCCTCTCGGTGTCCCTCTTGTGCCATCAATCCAACCACCGGCTTCTCTAGTAAGGTCCATTGGAGGAGTAGTCGCCAATGGTCCATTGAAGGAGGTGAGGCCCAGCAGTCCTTTGAAGGAGGTACGACCCTCACATGTGCAGTCCACTGTGGGCCAAATTGCACATGTGGAGCAGCCCATGAAATTAAAGGCTAATAGCCTTGCACCAGATACTTCTGTCTAGGCCCATGGCCCAACAGCCCAGAATCTTGCCTCAAGGGCCCCAGCCTATGGTAGCCCACGGTGGAGGTACCTTTAAAAATGCTTTATTGCGAAATTCATTTCCTGCTTATAGAACTGATAACCCTAAGATTAGAAATGGGAAAAAACCTTCTGATTTTTCTTGGGCTGAAAAAATTAGTATAACGAATTCCGCTACTGGATTTCGTTTCCCTGACTTGCCTTATGCGCCCTCGGGTGGTAAGGTGACCATGCTGGGTGAGTTCATTGATGAAAGCCTGCATCAATGGACTCGGTGTTTAGTTGATTTTTTCCCGGGGCACAGTATGCCCTTTTTTGCTATGTGGATTCTTGCAAAGCGAGCTTGGCAGACCCTAGGTCTGGAAGATGTTCTTTTCACAGGCACCAAGTTCTTTTTGTTCCGGTTTCAGTCAGAGGAGGCCTTACAGCCTATTTTAGAGCGAGGCCCGTGGACTTTTGGAGGGAAATCTTTTATTTTACAGCAGCGGCATCCTTACTTTGAGTTCGACAAGTCTCGAGTGTCTAGATTACTTATCTGGGTTCGACTTTATGGATTACCTTTCCCTATGTGGAATGACCGTTGTCTGGCCCTCTTAGCCCAATAGATCGAACGCTCGCTTCATTGTGACAGTCATACTTCGGCTCGCACCCGCCTCTCCTTCGCACGATTCTGTGTGGAACTTTCAGCTGATCCAGATCCACTTCATGAGCTAGTAATTGATTCTGATTTGAGCTTTAAGCCGATTCAAGTTCGTATTGAGTATGAGTGGACCCCTAAACGATGTTCTCAGTGTCATGTTTTTGGTCATTCCTGTACTCCTCTGACTACGACTGTCCCTCGGCCTACTACTGAGCCTCATATCTCTAAGTCTCCTATAGTCACCACAACACCTGTTGAGCCTGCGGTTGCTACAACACCTGCTATTATTGTTTTGTCACCCATTCAGACAGTGATTAACCGGACTACCCTTACAGTTACCACAGCACCTGTTGAGCCTATGGTTGCTACAACACCTGCAGTTGTTGTCTTGTCGCCTTTTCCGTTGGTGACTTCGGATTGGTCCTTTAATCCTTTGACTCGAGACATCCACAATTCCACATCTGGAGTACCAGTGGTCTCTCCCACACACTATCAGTCTAAACCTTGTCGGATGCCTCCTCATGATGCTTCCTTGGATTTGAGGCATTCTCCCAGTCAGATGCCTTGTGTGCTTAGTTCAGAGGCATCTATTCCTAGTAGTAGCCATGGTACTAGCTTTATTGGCTCTCTTGGTGAGTTTCTTCTATCGGATACTACACTGCCTCCTCATGCTAGTCTTTTCTCGCGCATGAGTGCCGACAGGGGGAGTGAGGGGTCTGGCCCCTCTAGTTGATTTTTATAAAAGTTCTTGCTTCCGATTTCCTATGATAGGAAGTTGGAATATCGGGGGCCTAAATGGCTCCAACACTTAGAGAGCGGTTAGGGATTGGATTTCGCGATGTGACCTTAGTTTGATTGGGCTATTGGAGACTAAGGTCACTTTTTCACATATTCTGCGTGTAGTTGATGCCACTTGCAGGGGTTGGGATTATTTGAGTAATGAGACGGAGGTGATTGCCTGTCACATTTTATTATGTTGGGATCCAAGACTGTTCACGATTCAGAGTCCGATATTCACTTTACAGGGTATTAGTTGCGAGGTGACTCGTCGTATGGAGGGTACTACTTTTGGCTTGACAGTCATCTATGGTTCCACTGATCCGGGTACTAGACGAGATTTATGGGATTTTCTTTGACTGCAGACTCATTGATTCAGTAGTATGCCTTGGTTGGTTTTGGGTGATTTTAATGTCATTTTGAGCCACTCTGACATAGTTGGGGGGGATCCTAGATGGTATAGGCATATGGATGATTTTGGTCAGTGCTTACATGATGTAGAGTTACTACAGCTTCCTTATAAAAGCTTACGGTACACTTGGCATAATGGCCAGGTGGGCTCGGATTCTATTCTTTGGCATTTAGATTGGAGTTTTGGCAACTCTGTATGGTTCTCATCCTGGCCTAGTACATTTACAGAGGTTTTATCGAGAGATATATCTGACCATAGTGCTATGGTGGTTCAGTTTGGAGTCCAGCGACGTCGGCCTCCTACTCCTTTCAAATTTCTGAAATATTGGGCTGATCATCTCGACTTTTCAGAGCTCGATAGGAGGGATTGGATTATACCTGTTCAAGGGGACCCTATGTTTTGTTTGACTCATCGGTTAGGTCTGCTGAAGCAGGAGCTAAAGTCCTTTCACTTTCGAGACTATAGTCACATTTCCAGCAGAGTTCAGGAGGCCTGGGCCCAGTGGCCTACAGCTTAGGCCGCTTTAGATGACTCCCCACTCTCATCTGATTTAGTCATTGCTAAGCGTGACCTAGCTAGGCGGTACTACCGATTGGTGCAGGATGAGGAGTTATTCTATTGACAGAGATCTTGGGTTTAGTGGCTTGCTCTGGGTGACCAGAATACCATATTCTTTCATAGATCCTTGATTCATAGACAGGTTAGAGGTCAGGTGTATGGTTTACAGGATGAGACAGGCACTTTTATCATTGATCAGGGAGCACTGGGGCAGATAGCAGTGGATTATTTTCAGGGTATTCTCCGAGCCCCCGCTTTGATACCTTCAGCTGATACTGCTAGATTTTTTACTCGACGTATCCCTGAGGATATGATTCAGTCTTTGGAGAGTCCCGTTTCGGATGACGAGATACGTACTGCCTTATTCTCCATCCCGAAGGATAAGGCTCCAGGGCTTGATGGGTACACCTCTTTTTTTCTATAAGAGATGTTGGGATATTATTGGAGCATAATGCAGGGAAACAGTGCCGTATTTTTTCTCTACGTCAGCTATGCCTTGATGGGTGAACTCCACTAGGATCGCCTTGGTTCCCAAGGTGGAGAGCCCACAGACACTGAATGACTTTAGACCGATCTCTTGTTGCAATGTCCTTTATAAGTGCATCTCAAAGTTCATTGCAAATCCGTTTAAAGTTGTTCTACCGAAGGTGATAGGGAGATCTCAGATGAATTTTATTCCAGGGAGGCAAATTGCAGATGCTATTTTTCTTACCCAGGAGTTGATGCACGATTATCACCTTGATCGCTCACCACCATGGTGTGCACTTAAGGTAGATATTCGTAAGGCTTTTGATATAGTCAGTTGGGAGTTTATCCTACTGGGATTGAGGACTATTGGTGTTCCAGAATGCATGATCAGTTGGATTGAGGCCTGTCTCAGGTCGTCACATTTCTTTGTCGCACTTAATGGTGCACTTTACGGATATTTCACTACTACACGGGGGGTGCGACAGGGGGATCCCCTCTCTCCTTATTTATTTGTGCTCATAATGGAAGAGTTGGATGGGATATTGAGAGAGGTCACTGCAGCTCTAGACTACCGTTATCATTGGCGGTGTAGGCAGATTTCTCTCACTTACCTTTGTTTTGCGGATGACTTGATGATTTTCAGCAGGGCAGATTTAACTTCTATTGCGCTCATTCGACAGGCTCTAACAGATTTTGAGAGGGTTTCTAGATTGGGTGTGAACTCGGCCAAGAGTCGAGTTTTCTTTTCAGGGATCTCTAAGGTTGAGTCTTCTTCTCTTTAGAGAGTATTGGGGTTTCAGATTGGTTCCCTTCCGATTCGGTACTTGGGTGTCCCTCTTATCACTACGAGATTACGACACTCAGATTGTCTTCCTCTAGTAAAGAGGATACTTTCTCGGATCCGGTTGTGGACTTCTGCTTCTCTCACATATGCGGGTCGTTTGTAGTTGATCAGATCTGTTCTCTTCTCTATATAGGTTTATTGGTCAGGTATGTTCATTCTACCAACTAGCATTACTCAATGCATTGAGAGCATATTGTCAGCTTTTCTTTGGAAAGGTACTTCATTGTCCCATACTAGGGCAAAGGTGGCATGGGAGTCAGTTTGCTTTCCTAGGCAGGAGGGCGGTTTAGGAGTTAAGCAAGTTAGAGATTAGAATAGGGCTACTACACTTAAATATGTGTGGCGACTATTCGCAGACAGATCTTCTATATGGACCACATGGGTACATGCTGTATTGTTGAGGGGTAGATCTTTCTAGCATATCCGGGTCCCGTCTAGCTCCTCCTGGGTTTAGAGGAAGATTCTATTGAATTGGGAGTGGTGTCGGGGACTTATTGTAGCGTGTATTGGAGATGGGCGAGATACCTCTATATGGCAAGATTACTGGTTACCGGATCAGAGACCTTTGTGTGATCGTTTTCCTTTCCGGGTTCTCTCTTCTACCGGGCTCTCTTGGGATGCTAGGGTTTCAAAGATTATAGATTCCGACGAGTAGGCTTTTCCTGAGGGGAGCAGTGAGTTGCAGCAGGTATGGGACTCTATCAGATTCAGGCCTTGTTCCCAGTAGTCCGATAGTTGGGTTTGGAAAGGTCATTCATTCGGAGTTTTCACTGTTGATTCTGCATGGCACCTTCTCCAAGCTCGACGCCGAGTGGACCCGATTCATCACTTATTGTGGTTTCCAGAGCATATCCCACGGCACTCTTTTATTCTCTGGTTAGCTTCACAGGGACGCCTCTGGACCATGGACAGACTTCAGATGTTTGGTGTTCTATCTTCTTCAGTTTGTGTTCTGTGTGATTCTTCTCCAGAGACGCACGACCACCTTTTCTTTCAGTGTAGATTTTCTTCCCGGGTTTGGGGCTCTCTCTCGACGAGGACCTCCATTGCTTGGCCTTCGGCTTCTTGGCTATCCCTCCTACAGTGGGCTTCCACCCACCTACGGCAGAGGAAGGATTTTAGACACATAGTTTCACGGTTAGTCCTTTCTGCCATAGTTTACTTTCTATGGTATGAAAGGAATAACCGGATTTTTAGCAGACGACACAGATCGCCCACTAACATTGTGCAGGACATCTCAGAGCTTATCCTTTCTCGACTTCTAGGTCTCGAGTCTCGTTTCCAAATACTAGTCCTCTAGCGACATATCCGAAAACTTCACATATAGATATGACGTTTGTATTGTTTTTTTGTTTTTGAGGGCCTCCTGTGGCCATTTTACGATTGTTTTTTGTTTAAGGTTGCCTGTGACCCCAGTTTCTTTTGCTTGCTTGTATTTATTGAACCTTTTCCCTCTTTATTAATATACATATTACTTTCTACAAAAAAAAGTGTTTTCTTACCTTAATTAGCTCAAAACTAATGCCCATATAACCATAAGCATTGTATTATTCAAAACACTTTAGAAAAATTCATAATTCATTTGAGTGAGGTTAATTTCTTTTTGTTTCTTTTAAGAACTTAAACTAATCAACATTATTGCCTCGTGGCTTTCAAAACCTATTTTATAACTTTAGTTCTCGTCTTCTATAGATATTGAGTCAAAGTTTATCTATCTTAAAACTTTTTTTAGCTTTCTTGGATTTCTTGCTTTCATCGTGGGATTGTTGGGACTCAAAGCTAATCCTTAAGGTTCACATCAAGATAGAACTACTAAAAGTAGTTATAAAATGTTTGAATTTTCAATTTGTAATAAAAGTAGTTCATTATTGCTAACTTAATATGTCGTATCATTAGAGATATTTAATACGACAATCTTCATCTGACACATTAAATAATTGATTTAAAAATTTTAAAATAAAATTTTTATTTAATTTTCTGTTAATTTTGTCTTGAATAATTTAAATCTTGAATAAATTACAACAAATATATATAAAATATTCAAAATTTTCATTTATGATAAATATGAAATATCGATAATCTTATAATTAATAGTGTTGATTTAACATATTCTATTATAAGAACTACTTAACATGATCATATTTACTCCTCACGTAATTGACGTGTTAGATAATTGATTTTAGATTAAAAATAAGTTTTTTAGTCTCGTAAAACCAAAATTCTCTTTCTCACTAACCCAGATCCAAGTCCACCACTTCGATAACTTTTTTCTTTTAACAATGAAAGCCAAAAATAAAGGTTTATGTGTGTTTAATTGCTTATAGAGAAGTATCGTTTATTTCGATTATGACTTCCTATTTTTGATATTGTTCTAGATTTTTTTTGGGATCTAGTAATGTAAGGGATGGATAGAGAATCCAAGTCAGCAAAAGGGAGAGAAGCTGAATAGGCTCTTGCACATTTCATAACCCGGTGTTTTAAGAAGGTGAAGGAACAAACTTAAAACAATAAAATAAAATAAAAATCCTTTGTCTCACTAACTCAAGCCACCTGTTCATAAAGTTTTGCATCTTTGCATGATGGTTTGTTCATATTTATGTTAAAAGAGTAAAATAAAATAAATAGGTTGGATCAAACTAGTGGATCTTCGTATGGAGTGAGTGAAGCGGGAGTAGGTTTTAAGAAGGTTAAGTCTGTTTAGTGCACCATATTACAACTTTTGATCCTAGAATAATGCTCACTTACTCATGTGTTTTTAGGTATAGAGAAATCTTCATACACATATGCATAATGCATTATTTGAGAACCCAACGAAGATGCATGAGACTAAACTTTGTTTTTGGATGATGGTTAATTCAACTTAATCGAAGGTTCGTGCATATGAGTTCCCGTCAATAAAATAACTTTTAATAAAGATGAATTAACATATATACAATGACATATTCATGTTTAAAGAGGATTTTAATACAATGACATATTCATGTTTAAAGTAGATTTTAACTTTTCCATCTCTTTATTAAGTAAGCCTTCTCAATTTGCATCTCCTACATCCTACTAGCATAATTTATATATTCATGTGAGGACTACCTTCAACTTAAATAATCTTTCAAATATTTATTTTTCCTTATAACATACATGTTATATGATATGCATTTTTATTACTTTAAAATTTAAAATATTTTTAATCTATTAACTAAAATCTAAGGCAAGTAATCTTTCGTTAATAAATAATACAATGGTATGAATAATAAATTAGAAAACAAAGCAAACCCAAATAATATCTAAAAGAATCAAAAGCAATGCAAATAATAAAATAAAAAAATCAATTATAAATTTTAATCTATAATGGATATATTAAAACTATCTACTCTCCAATTGGTTAAACTATGTCTTTATCAAGCAATACCTTTTTAAGTGTAATAAGATATATAAAATTTTATGAAAGTTTTTACCCTAACATTAAAGAGATCATGTAAGTCTATCTCTAGTACTTTATCAAACCTCAAACCTTTTATCTCTAATCATGGTCCATTTATAAGTAGGTTTCCCTAAATTTCCCAAAAGTGAATTTATATATGATTTAAACATTATAAATCAAATCAAATAAATCCATATAAAGATAAATACTAGATTTTTTCTTATCTAAACATACAAAAAATATTTAGCTACTAATCATCTTTAATCCAATAAAAACAACCTACAAAAAAATATTGGTATTGTTGGCAGCTTGCTATATTGGGACGATCCCAAATCTTGATTCTCTAATAAAAATAGCTTTGAAATCAAACTTTCAAGGGTTAAAGTACGTCCTAAAATTTAAACCTAACCTTTTTGAATAGAAAAGAATGTTATGATATAAAAATTCAAAAAAATCTTGTAAAAATTAGTTTTTCTTTTTAACTTTAAATACATGCAGTTCACTTAAGACAATCCTAGGTCTTTATACTTCTTAAGATTATATATGATCTCTGCTAGGCTTATTCCTTAACCTGCACATCTTTCTGTTTCTTTTCTAGCAAGGACATGTTATAAGGCACAATTATGACTCAGGTGATGCCACTTTCAAGTTTTCTCAATGCCACATGATCTCCCTCTAAGTTATGTTCTAAATCATGCTTTCTTCTACTTTTAATTAATGTTAGACACACTTAAAAAAAAGAAGTGTTAGACACAGGTTAACACATAAAGGCCAAATAAGAATTATATTTTTCTCTATTATTTTATTGGAATTTATCTCTAGTTCTTGAAAAATATCATCTTAAGGTTAAATCTCCTCAATTCATTTGAAATATATAAAAAGGGAATTT
Source organism: Erythroxylum suave (assembly GCA_027563595.1). NCBI lineage: Eukaryota > Viridiplantae > Streptophyta > Magnoliopsida > Malpighiales > Erythroxylaceae > Erythroxylum > Erythroxylum suave. The sequence goes on from JAOSBN010034679.1 coordinate 13,400, forward strand.
AGAATTAAAACCAAGCAAAATACTAAGGAAAATATGTGCATATTTCTTATACATCAAATATTCTCACAAAGAAGATTTTGCTTATCCTCAAACAAATTAAGTTAAGTCACTCTAAACTTAATAAGTCCATATTTCAAAGAAGTTTATGAACTAACAATTAATTGTGTTTTAATATACTTACAATCAATTGTAATTTAAATTCAACCTAATCTAATAATTCATCAAGCATCAACTTAATTGGCATTATTCAGCCTAATATATCACATAAACAAAAATAACCAAGAAGTTTCCTCTTTTAAATATTTTAATAACCATAAATGAAAGTAAATTAAAACACAATTTTGAAATTTCACTTGGAGCATTAGAGGCTTATTTGAAAAGTTATATTACCTTTTGATATGAAAATAAGCATCTTATTATTAATGCTCCTGGTTAGTTAATTAGTTTACTAATTCAAAAAGAAATTAGCACCACTCTTAACTCCAACCTTTCCACTTAGACAAAGTTTAGTGAGGTGAGTTTATTTACACCCCTTTATTCACACTTTTTTAATGTGGCACCAAAATACATAAAAGCATTCACCTTTTAACTTAGTTATGACTAAATTATACAAAAAGTGTCAATGTGCAAATTAAAAATCTATTTCAAGATCATCGAATCAAATTGAAACTAGGTTACTTATTATTGCTCATATATATTTACCTAATATAATGAAATCTAAACACAATATAAATTCTAACGAGTTATCTTAATTACTCTTCTTTTCAATTTTAAAAATCCCAGAATCTTTACTTATTAGTTCATTACAATTAGATTAATTTACTAAGCTAAAGTTAGGTTAAAAATAATATAATTTTCCTTCATACTTTAGTTTTACATTATCCTTAATATATTGAAGGTAACGAATAATTGCAAGACATAAGGATGATAAAAGTAAAAGAGATGAGTATAAAAGTTAAAGGGACATTTTCTAAACATATTATGTTTCTTATTATATAAGATAGCTATGATAATAAACTAGAATTATGTAAACCTTATAAATACACTAACATATGATAATAAACTAGAATTCATGTAAACCTTATAAATATACTAACATAAACAAAAACTTTAAAACTTAAAGTGCAATATGAAATGAAAGAGAAGTACTTAACAATACCAAGGTCTAAAATGAAATAAAAAAATATAAACCAAAAAAACAAAAACAAAGTTTATATAGAATGTGCCAGGGAAGAAAACATAATTACATATATTATCTCACGTAAAAAGAAGCACTACATAAGTGAAATTTGAAGAGGCTACACCATCATCTTCATTTTTATCATCCTTATTAAGAATTTCTAAGGGTTATGGAGGTTAATTAGAAAACCACGCATAGTTGAAGTAGGTTGATAGTTACCACTCAATTTTTTTCTGCAATCTTCAGTCATGGTTTTTAGGATCCTTTTGTATTCTTAGTATCACGTAATTTAATCCATGTTGGCCATCCTCTATATTGTCAATAATTCCATCATTTGTCTGTTATAGGAGATACTGCAATATAGAATTAATGTACTTGGGTTCCTCTGCCATCTCTTATGCCTAAGTCTCATCATCTATTGGCTGTAGCTATACTCTCTCATGCTTCTCTCTTGCCTCCTTTATATGGTCATCATTTCTCCTTATAGGATCTTTCTCTCTTAACTAATACATAAGCTTCACCTGACCTTCTTAACTAATCACATATATCTTATCATTTTAAGGTCTACAATAGGTATAGTGCAAACCAAGTTCATTCTCAAAAGAGTATTGAAATACCTAATTTCTTTTCCAAAATCATCAAATAAGATCCTTGATAGATCTCCATTTTTTCTACCATACATTTGCTCCAAGTACATGGCGAAGCCATGACCTAAGATACATGATTTCTTTCCATTATAGACTAAAGATAAAAAAATCCTTACAGGTATCTTACAATTAATCTCCCTTCTTTTAAAATTTTTTAAAGAAAATTAAGCTATATAGAGGTCAAAGGACTGAAGATATGATATGATAGTTCTTATTTTTGGATGGGTTCTAAAAAATTTTCCCCAATAAAATTAATCTTTAAAATTTTTCATGGGAAATGACCAAATTTTGAGATTTCAGTTATGGAGTTCTTATACTCTTCTATATTTAGATATTTGAGTCTTATTCTAATAGAATTTCTCCTATGTAATTTAGCATCCCAATTCATCTTAAAGTTGGCCAAAATATTTGGGGTGCATTCTCTATAAGTGTTATCTAGAGTGTCAAAACCCTAAATTTATTATATCCCTCCACTCCTCTATTGCTAGTCATATAGTCTTTAATGTTAACCTTTTTACACTATTATTAGATTTGAAAGGCTAAGGTTTAATAAATTTGTATCTTTCTTTAGTGCCTAGGCTTAATGAAAGTGTTGGCCCCCAAATTTTTTTCATTGAATTACGCATGATATGTCATGGAATAAGCATGAAATTTAAATTTTTGCCTTAGAATGAATGGAGTTGTTAAGCATGATTTAAATAAATTATGAGGTCATGATAAAATTTTTATTATTGGAGTCA